>OY723388.1:5379067-5667423 GCA_963210295.1 Ophion ellenae
AACATCAAAGATACAATACTAAAAAACTCAAAAAATATATATAGCGAATTTTGTATACTTATTTATTGAGGCCTCAATTAATTTCTGAGTTCCAACGTATACCCTTGCCGATTTTTATGTATTACCCTTCTCAATTAAACCCCTTTCTACCACTTCCCACCCGCACTTTGCTAATCTAACCTAACTTCCGCCGCGTCCACAGCCGTTATAAACTACACTATACCGCATTTGCCCAGGATACGGGGAAACTGTGAAAAACCCGCAGCGGTATAGACCGCCCCATATTCTTCTGTTTCTCTGGTGCACAGAGTTTTACTCAAGTATTTACACCCAAGGTCTCAGAAGTATTGACCTTCCGCTGACTGGTTGACCCGCCAGCCGCAGCCGGTGCACGCCTAAGCGGGCACCGCTCCAAGTATTGGCCATGCACAATACCGCTTAACTCGTTGTACCGCCAGAGTCGAACCCCGACCACTCATGGACCAGTGTCAGTCGCAAGTTTTGTATATGTGGGTCCATCAAAGATAACACCCGCGAATTCGTGTTGTTTTCTAGTGTGTTGTTTGTGTCGCGCATGCAAGCTATGCGTTCCGTCGCGCCGTGTGGAAATTTACAATTAAGACGGCAATGGCATCCCAACACCACGGAGAAAAAACTGTCGTAGAACCATCTTGGATTAGCTATGGTCATGCTATTTCATTCAATAACTAATCTTCTAGCAATATATGCGACTGACCCCTCATTCCCATAATAATTTGATCTCTCTGAAAATACCAGAGAAGTGACAAGAGAACGTTGGGCACAACGATTTCGATCAAAATGAAACAAGAGTGGGCAAATGTTATTTACTTTCCATCGATAGCCAGAATGGGGATTTGTACAATCACGGTATTACCCGTATAGGAAGTGTCAGACAAAACGATCGTTGTTGAGGAAGAAGGGATTGAACCGGCCGGGCGTGGATTACCGAGAGACAGAAAGACGGAGATTTTTTTTTATATACAATATCTGACCTCAAATTGATCAAATAGAAGTGGAAAAGATTGTTATGGCAAAAGACAAACACTCTTGGATATCGATGGAAAGATCTCTCATTAAAATGAATAAGCATCGAAAAAAAACGTTTTCCGAATACATTTCTACGGTAATATATTCTGTAGATATTTTTTACGAATTGCAAACTGGATATAGATTTCTGCTAATTGGCTTGTCTTTTTTTATCATTACATCCAACTCAAAGCTAAGATTCAAGTTCGAAGCGACATTTAAAGTACGAAAACGGGAAAGAAGTCGGTCAAGTTTCAGACACGAGTATGGACGTGGAACGAGACTGAAATAAAACTTTACATTTGAGCTTAACTTCACGATATGTTTAAAATTAGACCTTAGAACACTGAAATCATTAATTTCGTACCGTGCCGCAAAAATACGAAAATAAAAATGCAAATAAATTACTAGCGGGGGAAGGGGACGGGTGAGGGGGGTTACATGGCAAGAATTTGTAAATTATCACTTTAATTCTATTTAAGAATATTGTTGACGAGAGAAGTGTGAGATGCTCGTAGTTGCTCGACGGCCAGTCGAAAATTATGCCGGTTGGAAAAACCAGAGTCTTAACAGAGCTGAGATTTAACTGGTGTGTGGACGGTAGCATAGACGCGGAGACAAGTTCAAAGCAAGTGGAGGCCCGCGAGAGAAGAAACAAGAAGACGAGAAAATAAGGAGGGAGAGTTTTGTAAAAGGCGAGCTCGGTCATCTTCCTCTGTTGATAAAGCCGAAAGATACGCATACGAGAACGGGAGCGAGTAGCAAAAATGAAAATAAGAAGCCGGTTCGAGTATGGCGGGTTTGTGTCGGTTGCATGCGAAAGAGAGCTTTGCTCTAATTGTAAAACATCTTCAACAGAACTTACTGACGGTACTTTCTTCCTTGTTGAAATCACTTTCATTTGCTCACGTATGCTTAATATGAATATTTTATAGTTGAATTGCGAAATGTGTTTATTCGAAATTCGTCAAGTTTTACGATCCGTATAATTTAACAAATCGCATTGTTTCAAATCATTTCAGAATGTAGATACGAAATTTTGGTAATTGCTATATCAGCAATAGCATTAAATCGAACTTTTTCAATAGCTTCGGAACCGGTAAATACAATTTTTTTTATTAACGAGATGGCATCCCAGGTAGGAATTGACCATGAAAAAAGGGCTCGCCAAGCTCTGAAACAAGGCTCACATTTTTTAATTCAGGCTGAGCACCAGCCTGATTTCAGGCCTAGCTGAACCCCTGAATGATAACGCGGTTTCAGGCTGTTGCACAGAGGCTTGACCGAAGGCTGGTAGAAAAGCCTGTACTAAGCCTAAAACGACGAAACAACAAGGTTCAAAACGAGCCTTAATGAAGCCTTCACGAGCATTTATGACCAAGCTTATCCCAAACTCTTCTCGAGGCTATATGAGGCCTGTTTTTAGTTTTCTATATTCTACATTGGGGTAAATTTAATAAATTTGTAAAGAATTCATTTTATTTATTATATATATATTTATTATTCATTATATTATTTGTTATAAAATATATATAAAATGTTTTAAACACAATACTTTATTTTATTTATTGTTTATGGGACACGTAATACACAGAGTGTACGCAAACCCCAGAGAGTGAGTATATACGAAATGTGTATGTGACGAGAAAAAAACTTTTTTGTGTACCTCATAAATATCGATAAGAGAATATGTTCAAATGTTCTGAGCTGCCTCCTTCGCTTTCGTTTTTCGTGCCTTCGCACCCGACGAATTTATTGCTAATTTTTTTTTTCATAAAAGTACAGAAAAAATATTATTTAAAATTTATTTTATTTGATCACAACCTGAAACAAGCCTGCATCCAGCCTTGATTTTTTAGCCTTAAAATGCACTGGCTGAATAAAGCTTGAAATAACCCGGAGTTTAGACTAAGCAGCCAGTCTTGGTTCCAGGCTGCTCCAAAAGATGCAATGAAACCTGGCCCAGGTCTGTCTCACTCAGGCTCGGTGAAACAAGGCTCGCACAAGTTTGTTTCCATCGTCAGCCTTTTGATTCCCTACCTGGGGTTACAGTTATAGTCCTAAATATTCATTTTTTTGCTTTTTACAACGATAAATATCAATATTACTTTGCGATATTTTTTTATTCGTAGTGTGTCGAATTGCGGGTTCTAAACTGTCACGCCCCCGTGAACTTAGCGAATGTGAGGGAGGACGTAACACTATTGATTTCGCTTTCCGGTCAAGACAATTAAGTCCTTTAACCAAGGACGGAAGTCACGTGTTTTGGGAGGAATGACGGTTGGATAATGCGTTGGTCTTGAGGAAGATCGAATAATACGAGTTTTGCATAAATGCTTTGCTCTATTTATTTGTTTTTACGTATAATTCACCGTGTGTTCCTTTTGTCCCAGTGGCCGCCTATGGATCGTGGTTATAATTTACTTTATTGGAGGTATCGTCTTGAAATTCGGGTTATTGCTGTTACAATTTCCTCACGATTATAACGTTTACACGGTGGTTATTTTCACACGTATATCGAACGGTTATAGTGTTCGCACAACGGTTATACGCGGTGAAATAGTTAAATAGGTACGTATGACTCAGAGGTGACTTTCCCTTGCGGTGACCGTGTAGATATTTCTTGGATCCCCGAAACAGTCGGTTTTTATGATGCCCGGAACATTGATAAGAGTGATTTCGTGGTGTCCTTTTTATAGTTCGGTCGGACGTTGTGCCGTAAGTGATTCCTGTATCGGTTACGTGGTCTTTCAACAACTCGTCGAAAGGGGTGATCAAGGTGATTTCGATTTGTATGGTATCATTGGTCTTTAACGACGAAACCGGCATCTTCCGCACCGACAGCTTTTGTATAGAATATTCAGATGCCTCTTGTAGGCTTGAGCTGGACATCAATGTCAGATGCGATCTGACATGAATTTATTCCTCTGCTATGTGGTTCCTCAGGCTTGTGCTGTAGACGACAGATTTGGCAGGGTTGAGTCGGTCCATCGGTAGGGCGACTAAAGTTGATTTTCTATTATCTTTCGCTATAGCGTGGTGGTCCAGAGATAAATTGTCGTGGGGTTGGGGTGGGATGTAACAGAACTATTCTATAAAATTGCATTGTTTCTTGTACTTTCAGAATGTGAATGTGAAATTTTTGTTATCAATGTAGTGACATTACCGTAATGACCTTAAAAGTCCATGTGATTGTGTTTTATGACGATGAATGTCAGTATTATATTGTGAATTTATTTATATGCAGTTCGTAAAATTTGACAATGCGGTCAATTTTTACTAATTTACATCGTTTTAAACACTAATAAGGAAACCGTGTGAGGTTTATCCCTCAGATTTGGATGAATTTGGCATGTTTGTAAACTGGGTCAAAATAGTCGACATGTATTCATCTTTATATAGGCGGAGCGCTATTCTTAAGGGATAAAACGCACCCTTGAAAATCGAGTTTTTTAAATCTTTTTTCGGCGATAACTTTTTGACGCTTTTCGACAAGATACGAAGAAATTTTCAATGGAAAACAAAATTTCATTTTCCGAGCACTATATATATCTGAAACGAACGGTAACAACAAATTTCATATCGTTTATTGCTCAAATGCAATTTTTTAATGCCCGTCTACAATTTTTTGTCGTGTTGGAATATGAATTAGCACATGTGAAGATCGAAGATGAAAAGGTAATTGGGTTGTATCATTAAAGAATAATTTCATTCATTACTTTCATAAAATTTAGAAGTAAAGGTTCAAAGAATTTTTTTCCCCTTAATACTAACGCCAGAAATAAACGTTGAAAAAGACGAAAAATTCAAAGTTTTACGGTGCCGGCGAAACGCGTCGGCATTGATCGTGACGTCACGGTGCATGTCCCGTTACGCGCTTTCGCTGCGTGACAGTGCCTAGCAGTGCCTAACAGTGTTCGACTATCTTTGAAAGTGAACAAAAAGCAGTAAAATCAAAATGCCGAATAAATTACAATAAAATTTTGTGGAAGTCGATTGTCGAATTTTACCAAGAATCGATAGCTTTGCAATTTTTGAATTTGTGAAAACATCGATTGTTTTAATGCCGAAGAAATTCATAGTACAGTTGTATACAAGCTTCATCGCCCTCTGTTGAACATTGTGCCGTAGTAACGATATCATCACTCATCGATGTCGAGCAAATTATTTCCGGAATATTCGGCGCTACATTTTTTTGTGATTCTGATAATCTTTCGTTCAGTTCGACTTGATGGCATCTTTTTTGCGACTGGTCGAGGATCTGTACTTCTGTTAGATCGTTCCCGATTCGGTTGGCAATCGAAATAATGCGGCACGTCGTTAGCCTTCAGATTGACAGGACCTCCCATCATGGAAAATTGAACATCATTTTGCATGCCCTTTTTGAGATCATAATGATCTGAGCTACAGAAGACGTTTGATTTTGATCGCGTGTCCGGACGTCGAGCCCGGCTATAGCATTTAAAAAAATGTTTTTCCATCGTTTTGCACACGAAACAATATATTTTATTCCGTACACTTTTAGTTGTATTTTTGCACAACTGTACAATACAGTCTCTTGTATAATTTTGGCATTTTATTTCGCACAATAACATCGCAAATTTAGCCCTCATACAACCGCTTAGCGTGGGTTGTGCGTTCACAGTATTGCTCTCTACGCGCATCGTGATGTTACGCCACGGTTCGGGCGGTCTCGGTTTATTCTGCAGCGTTCGAATGGCTCCCCACCCCCCTCCCCCTCCGACAATTTTCGAAGAGCCATAACATTAACCCAAACAAAAAATCATCTCAGACTATCGTGTACGTAGATGCTATATCATTTTTTTTATGATGATACAACCCATTTAAGATGTGGAAACCAGATTTCGATTTGTTCGATACCAGGCTAAATTCGTGACAATACAAATCCATTCCATTATTTGATTCAGTATTTGGGTAAAATATACTCCCTCTGCCTTTTACCCCCATGTGACAAGTGAACTGCCAACGCCCCCCCCCCCCATCCACGTTTTGATATTTTTTGCAGGTTTGTGAAGTGAGTGAAATGATTCAATACGATTTCGTTTGTTTCGGCGAAACACCATGTTTAAGAGGTTTAAATCTTTGCAACTAAAATCAATTTAATTAAAATCTTTGCACATACCCGAGTGGAAAACGTAACTCATCGCCGTCTAGCCACAAGCTAGTAAAGTTATATTTCAAATCGCCATTAGCTGGCCGTTTTAGCTATTAACTATCCAGCCTTGTAACGATTTGGTCGTCCAGTGACTGAATAGAAAAAAATAGATGGCGACTAGATAGAAAGAAATATCTCACGGCTGTATATTTCTGATAAAGCCATGACCTAGTTTTTTTCAGCTAGTGAATTTGAATGAACAATTAGGCAACGACTACATAAAAAAATCTTGCACCTATATATATATATGAATATATCTTTTCGTGAAATCTTTCGCACATTATTTCCATCATTGCACCCTTCTACGACATTCTTCGTTATTCATTAATTACGGTTATGGTATTTGAGTTGTGAATATATTAATACTTTAATTTTTAATATATCAGACGTACGCTTACGCATGATTTCGCTCCCGGAGCCTCTGGGTGATGAGTTGTGACGTTGTCTACTGAGCCAGTTCTAGTTGTTTAATTTCTGAATTTTCGTATCATCTACACCCGAATGGAAAACGTAACTCATCACTGCCTAGCCACAACCTACTAAAATTATGTTTCGAATCGCAATTAGCTAGCCGTTTTAGCTATTGACTACCCCGCCTTGTAACGCCCTGGTCCTCTAGTGACTGCATGAAAAAAAAATTAGATGCTGACTAGATAGAAAGAAATGTCTCACGGCTGTATAATATTTCTCACTCAGCCATGACTTAGTATTTTTCAGCTTGTTACTGGGAAAAAAAAATTAGGCGACGACTAGATAAAAAGATTACGGCTCTATATATATATATATATATATATATATATATATATATATATATATATATATATGACTTAGTATTTTTCAGCTTGTTACTGGGAAAAAAAAATTAGGCGACGACTAGATAAAAAGATTACGGCTCTATATATCGTCGCCTAATTTTTTTTTCCCAGTAACAAGCTGAAAAATACTAAGTCATGGCTGAGTGAGAAATATTATACATATTTTTTCGTGATTCTTTTCATATTTACATCATTGCACCCTTTTACCATATTTTTCGTTATTCATTAATTACGGTTATGGTATTTGTGCTGTAAATATATTAATAGTTTAATTAACCGGTGTACTGGTAGTGTCTAGCCAAGGAGATCATGGCCGAAGGTAGCTAGTATTGGCTAGGCCATAGCGAGATACCTACTTGTGAATTTTTTTCACTTGCAATGCCAGCTGAAACTCAAGTTGGCTAGCCAGCCGTGAGTCATTCACTCAATGAAGCTACACGCAGTCTCGTAACCCCACCCTGTCACTTGTGACGAAGATCGGCTGGGCAGTGACTAGCCAATGGGTGCATGGCCGCAGTTAGCTAGTGTTGACTAGGTCATGGCAAGATACTCGCTTCAGCATTTTTTAATTTGCAACGCCATCTGAAACTCAAGTTGGCTAGCCAGCCATGAGTCATTCACTAGATGGTAGTACGTTTAAATCACATAACCTCACTTTGTATCCTCGTTCGTAACTATAGATGACTATTCCAGTAGGGCCTACTTACCAGGTGGCATTTTTAATGTAACTCTGCGACATCTATAATGAACATCGATAAGGCAGTAAGTAGACAAGGGCTAGATAACGAAACATTTGTCACGTAATTTTTTTGTCTCCAGTCACTAGCTGAAAAGATTGGGTCAGAAATATTATACAGCCGCGAGATATTTCTTTCTATCTAGTCACCATGTAATTTGTTGTATTCAGTCACTAGAGGACCAAAGCGATACAAGGCTGGGAAGTCAATAGTCAAAACGGCTAGTTGATCGCGATTCGAAATATAACTTTACTAGCTTGTGGCTTGTGGCTAGGGCGATGAGTTACGTTTTCTACTCGGGTACTTGGGCGAGCCAGTTACTAGGTCGTAACTGA
The DNA here is from genome assembly GCA_963210295.1 of Ophion ellenae. Classification (NCBI taxonomy): domain Eukaryota; kingdom Metazoa; phylum Arthropoda; class Insecta; order Hymenoptera; family Ichneumonidae; genus Ophion; species Ophion ellenae. Next base: position 5,387,178 of record OY723388.1, read on the forward strand.
GACAGCCTAACACAATTTCTACTCGGGTACGCATGCAAAGAACGCATTTTTGCAATAAACAAAATCCAATTTGTTGTTGTATTAATCGTTATCATAATACACTTGTAGTAATAGAAAGATACAGGGTTTTACCGTTTGAACTTCATTTCTATCCCCATTCACAAGTTATAGCCCAAAAACGAAAATACCATCAATATCCAACGGTGCGTTCAACCCCTTCAAAACGGCTTGCACCGAAGCAAAAAAAAAATCGTATAGAATATTTTGCCTTACTTTATAAACCTGCAAAGTTTTAGCATAGAGAAAGCGGGGCGTGTGAAACCTGGGACGGTTTCCTTGTCAGGGGGGTGGTGGTGGAGTGTATTTTAGATAAATATTTAATCGAGTAACAGAATAGGTTTGGTTTGGCATGAATTTAACCAGGTACGGCAAAATGTTAGCTGATTATACGTCGATATTCGTGAAATAATCGAAGGGTGGTTTCTAGTCTTTAATTGCGAGATATCCGAAAAAACACGGATCCGCTACTTTTCCATCCTCTTCACATGGGCAAGTTTACATTCCGATCAGATAAAAAAGAATCGTAGGAACGCATTTCAAATTTGTGTTTTTGCAATAAACTATAAATATTTGTGTTACTTGCACCGTTCTCATCACAAAAGTGTAGCACGAGAAAAATGAAACAATATTGCCATTGAGACATTTTTCGTATCTGGTTTGGTTAAAAAAAAAAATACCTTTGAAAATCCCGATCTTCAAGCGTGCGTGTCACCCCCAAAAATGGGATACCGACGATATAAAAAAAAAAGGGGTGAACTATTTTGACCTACTCTACAAACATGCCAAATTTCATTAAAATTTGAAGGGTACAGGTCACACAGTTTCCTTGTAAGAGTGCAACACCGAAATTTGTATTATCAACGAAACATTATTCCAGTCATAGCATTTAATATTGATTTAATTGTGTGTTACGCCGATGAATAATATTACATCACGAAGTTTGTTCAATTTTAGTTCGTCAAATTGCAACATTAGTATAAATTAACAAATTCTCATTGTTTCTAATAAATTTAGAATGTAAATGCGAAATTGTGGTTATTTTTGTATTTATCAATTAGGTATTACGATGATAAATGGTGGTATATTGGGAAATTTGTTGATTCGTAGTTCGTCGAATTTCGCGCTCTGGCCAATTGAACAAAATTCCATCATTTCGAACACTTTGAGAATGCGAATACGAAATCGGTATTAATATTCGGTTAAATATTCATTTGGTTGTACAGTTGGGCTGGGTTTTAGAGCGCATGTCGTAGTAGGCATGGTATTAATTGTATGCTTAACAAAAGAAATCGATGACAATCGATGTCAATAAACATTAGATTCTCATGTACAAATTGATGTTCAGCGGAAAAAGTAAGTGAATGATTTAAACTCACATCAGCAGGTGGTTTTCCACCGACGCTTATGCACTCGATAAGTAGCTCCCGATCCTCTGTTGTCACGAGAAAATCACCCTGAAGTATTTTCGGTTTTTGAGGTGGCACGAGTACGCTCAACTTGGCGAATCTTGATCTAAGTCCCGGTTGTCCATCATTCGTAGGTGACGCTTGACACTGATATTTCCCATCATCTTCAAGCTCAACCGGATAAATGTGCAAAGAAAAGTCACCTGCAACAGGATAATAACAATTTTTCTTTTCATTCTTGTTATCGAGACTTATCGGTCATCCTATGATTATGTAACGGTCAGCCGTTTCAAGAGATCCTTGGCAAGGTAAATATGAGGCTATTCAAGATTGATATCGCTTATCCTATGGTTATTTGATGATTAGCTATTTTAAGAAATGACTTGTTATGTATAATTAAAAAAAAAAGTATTGAGGTCTCAAATTAATTTCTGTGTTCCAACGTATACCCTAGCAGGTTTTTACGTCTAGCACTTTTCAACTGAACTCCCTTCCTATAACTCCCTACTCGCACCTCACTGATCAAACCTAACTTTGCGTCCGCAGTCGTCTTGAGCTACACAATACCGCATTTGCCGAGGTTACGGAGAAACTGTGGAAAACCCATACCAGGATAGACGCCCCCATATTCTTCTCGTTCTCTGGTGCGCAGACTTTAACTCAAGTATCTAAACCAAGGCATCAAACGTATTGGCCTTTCGCTCGCTGGTGTTGGGCACACTAATACGATAAATGAGCCTATCCGTTTTCGTTTACAGTAATTCCGCGTGATTGACAAATCTTTCGAAAACACCATTGTAATGACAATAATAAATCCAGAGCATGAAAACGTGAAGGATTCATAATTGTGTATATGTATATAGGTTTATTGAACAGGATAAGTACATATATATATTTTTTTTTGGTTTATTTCAGCCGTACAGGCCCTTTTTTACGTGCCCCCAACCCGCCGCAACTTTGTTCTACGACCCATTCCACTACCCCCCGCCCCTTATATCGCAACTCCTCCGTCTATCGCCCATTTAACACACCCCCCACCTTGCAACCACAGTCGACTTCCTCCTTCGTATCATATTCACTATGACATATCTGCCATGGGTATAGGGAAACTGCGGAAAACCTATACCGACATAGCTGGTCCCAAGTTCGCCCCCCAGTCAAGGAACCCGTCTTTCGCCGATAAATGTCGAAGAAAAACATTTCACGACGAAAGTGACGCGACTGGGATTCGCTAACCACTAGATCAATGCACCGGGTATATACAGGGTGAGGCACATAAAGTGTTACAGAGCAATAGCACTCAAACTATTGGTCATATCCAAAAATGTTTCAGACAAAAGTTACAGTGTTCGAGAAGGCCATCATACTGGACCACCCTTTTTTTATCTGTGGAGGCGCTGAAGCTACGTCAAGGTTAACTCCACTTTTTTAAATGGAATGGTACATTTTTTCTTCAACCATCTCGTGGAACACCCCAAGCCGCATAAAAAACATTAGGGGGTCAAAGTCGTTCAAGGTCATTCAAGGTCACCTATTAAAATGAAATATAAAACTAAATATCTCGGATGACTACTAAATATTTGGTAGTGATCCGAGATATTTAGATTTGTATCATCGATACTGACCTTGAATGACCTTGAACGACTTTGACCTCCTAATGTTTTTTATGCGGCTTGAGGTGCTCCACAAGATGATTGAAGAAAAAATGTACCATTCCATTTAAAAAAGTGGAGTTGACCTTGACCTAGCTTCAGCGCCTCCACCGATAAAATAATAGGGTGGTCTGGTATGACGGCCTTCTCGAACACTGTAACTTTTGTCTGAAACATTTTTGGATATGATCAATAGTTTGAGTGCTATTGCTCTGTAACACTTTGTGTGCCTCACCCTGTATATACAAGGTGTCCCTCTTATATCTGTTACCCGAAATAACTCGGTAATTATCGGCGTTAAAAAAAATGTTCCAGACAAAAGTTGTACGGTGTAAAGGAGGCCATCAAATGCGACCTTGATGGCACTGGTACACTGGTACCAGTGCCACTGGTAAATGGACTGGTACATTTTTTTTTCAACCATCGTGTGGAGCACCTTAAGCCGTATAAAATACATTAGGGGGTTAAAGTCGTTCAAGGTCATTCAAGGTCAGTGTCAATGATACAAATCTAAATATCTCGGATCACTACCAAATATTTGGTAGTGATTCGAAATTTTTATATTTGTATCTCATTTTATTAGATGATCTTGAATGACCCTGAACGACTTTGACCCCCTAATGCTTTTAATGCGGCTTGAGATGCTCCACAAGATGGTCCAAAAAAAATGTACTATTCCATTTTAAAATGTGGAGGTGACCTTCACCGTGCGTCAGCGCCTCCCCCGAAATAAAAAATTGTCTTTTTTAAAGAAAAAAAACAATTGTCGCAAAAACTCCGTGCGGTCAAAAAATATTTAGAGGTCGCTCAAGCTTACCAAACGTTCTAATTTTCATTAAAAAATCGATTCTTTTTTTCGTCTACGCCTCACCGATGAATTTTACGCTTTATAATTTTTAAATTAACCTCGCGATAGTTCTAGCCGGCCAATGAATATTCAGTGGTCGCTCAAGAGCTTCGAAATTTCCAAATTTCCAATACAATGACTCCTTTTTTCCTTAAAAACAGTTTTTCGTGCATGCGTCCTACAGTTGGTCTCGTTAGTCAAATTGCGGACCAATCGTAGCTATACGCTGTGACGAGGGACGCCATAATACAATAATACACAAAAACACATATCGTCTAATTGGTGTTTGTTACAAATTATTATAATAAATTATTCAGAAGATGTAACACTTCGCTGTTTATTTTGTTTTTATGCTACAAAGAATTATAGTGCATGCGAGATTTATTCTGTAGCGGCAATTCTGAGTTTCGAAAACCTTCAGCGACACTAAATATTCATTGGCCGGCCAGATCTTTCGCGAGGTTAATTTAAAAATTATAAAGCGTAAAATTCATGGGTGAGAAATTGACGAAAAAAAATCGATTTTTTAATGAAAAGTTGAATTTTTGGGAGACTTGAGCAACCTCTTAATATTTTTTTACCGCTCGCAGCTTCGGTGATCATTTTTTTTTTCCGAAGATTATTGTGAGCATGGTGAGAAAAGGGGAAAAATAGAGCGCGAATTTGTGCTGTCCTTATATATATATATTGGGAGTACAAATTAGTCTCCACCGTTTGACAAAAGATGGCTCCACCAGGAGGTTATGGTTGAAATTGTCAGATGTAAAACGTCACATCGCAAGATTGGACATCTGGGAAGACCATAACCTTGTAATATTAAGCGATTTTGTATTAGCATCACATATTTTTTCGTCCTAAAATGTCGAGTTTTGAGCCGAATAAGCGTCATTTGCGGGAACTCTTGCGTTTGGCATGAATCCTCCTCCAATAATAGTTCCGCGCCTTCGTACACTTTCGGCCTTCCGCTACGTTCATTGTCTTCCACGTCATACTCGCCGTTCTTAAACTTTTGAAACCACTCACGACAACTTCGCTCACTTAAAGCAGCCTCACCATATGCGTCTACACGCAATCGATGCGCCTCAAATGCAGATTCCTTCAAATTAAAGAAATCATAAGTTCCCGCAAATGGCGCTTATTCGGCTCAAAACTCGACTTTTTCGCACGAAAAAAATTATGTGATACTGATACAATATCGGTGTTATTTAAAGATTGTGGTCTTGCCAGATGTCCAACTTAACGATATGACGTTTTACATCTGACAAGTTCAACCATAATGTCCTCTAGTGGGGCCATCTTTTGACAAACGGCGGGGACTTATTTGTAGTCCCAATATATATATATATAATTTAACATCGACCGAACGCCTCGACCATCTTCAGAACGTGTCCGAATGGTCACTCATATCTTTTGAACATCTTTGAACATTTATCAAAACATCTTCGAACGTTTCTTGAATATAAGTCTGAAAATTGGATCGCAACAGAATTTTTGTTGGAAAAATGGTATCTCCTACAGTATCGATATTGCCACTGCTCAGATTGGAGTTGCAAGCTGATCTCTGATATGAGAAATGACAGTCGCCCATTTAAGGTTGTTATGGGATTAAGTCAACATGTTACCACCGAGCTGAATTTTTTTCTGGACCTTTAGAACCTCTTTGCTGATCATCCTGTGCAGTTGGAATACGATCCACAGTACCGTTTTTTAGAAAAAAAATCGGCATTCGACATATTTCGTGGGCTACATTACACTAATGGAAAACTCCCGATCATTTGTCAGTACATTATTAATATCTGCTAAAAGTGAATTTTACCACGGAGCTAAAAAAATAGGTGTGGTTCGACTAATTATCGGACTGACCCTTGATACCGCAAAAATGAGGATTCACAGTACTATTATAAAATTATTAATGTTTTTGATAGGGGCCGTCCATAAATTACGTCATTTTAAAATAGGGGGGGGGGGTCTGGCCGTTGGATGAGGGTAACGATAATTGGATTATGACGATAGGAAGGATAGGATGATTTCGGGGGGGGGGGGGGGGGGTTAAAAATCAGCCAAAATCGATGACGTAATATATGGACGGCCCCATAGCGAATTTGTGCGAAAATCAAGCACACAAAATATTAGACTGTGCAATCATGGCAACGTCGTAGACGGCACAAATGCTACCCATCAAATCGGTATTCGGTAATTATGCCCGGAAACCTCGAACTACTCGATCACGATAATTAACAACGAATATTATTGGTAGTTATTCTCTTAATTAGTAACAGTTACTTAGTATTAATTTGATAACTATGTTCAGAAATTATACAATTCTAGACATTTCTAGGCAAAGACAAAATAACGCGGATTTCTTTTTCATGCATAATTTTTTTTTAGTATATCGGAACATTATTGAAGTTTTTTTATTTCTTCAAGATGTAGTACACACCTTTTCTTTCGGACGGAATTTTTTTGACTCGGACCGATATCAATTTTTGACAGGCCGATATTGAGGTTACGGGGCGCATATTTCTCTAACTTCGCGACACTTCTGCCAACCTGGGCATTATGATATACCACGATTTACGACGTTGCCAATTCGTTTCGCGTTAATTGGGCGAGAAAAAGTTATAGAAAATAATTAAACAAAGTAATGAAAACACGTAATGTAATCACCGAATTTCAAAATGCATATTTCTACAAATAGATGTAGAAAAATAGTTCGAAAACGCACGTTTAATATGACGATTATTTGGAAGCTATCAGTTGGTAACAGTCAATCGGCTCCGTGCATAAGCATAGGGCGTTCCCCTCGTACTTCACCCCCGACGGCTGAACAACCTTAATAAAAATCGTCAAGCTAGTCTTCAGTCCGTAACAGCTATAGTTGGTTTTATAACCTCGGTGATGAACTTTCCACAAATGGACACCGAGAAGAACTACCGTTTTGCCCTTACACACGGTATATCACGATCGAAAACTTCAGGCTTTTTTAGTTTTAGTTTGTAGAAAACGATATTGCTATTCTATCTTCGTATCAATTTACCTGAGATGTAGTTAAACGGTTTTCTTCTGGCTACAATGGCTACAACCCTTAACTTTGTCACAATATTTGGTCCCATTGTCCGTGCGCAAAAATGAATGCGGGTACCTTTCGTCATTCCGCGAAAGACGAAACCTAATTAAATAGTTTTTTGGCAACCGAAAACGGCATGTCTCCGTGCTTTGCGGAAATTTAGAATCTAGGATTCAGTTCGTGAAAACAAATTTGGCTTTTTAACCCCCTTAGTCAGTTCTCTAAAGTTGCGATCTAGCCAAACTACGTCCTAGCGCCTGAAAATTATATACCATATCTCTTTATTAGAATTCTTGCGTCCGTCTGTGATTCGCAAATATCTAGTTGTTCATTTAGGGCCCATTATAAATTTGTCCGAAGTCGTCATATAGCCAAATCGTTTTCTTGCACCTGAAAACCGTAGGCTATGGCCCTAAAAATATGACCCGAAATGGCTCCATTTGTTCAAAATCCTCTTTTTTCTTCCTCTTCTTCCTTTTTTTTCTGGGACAAAATTAAAAAATGACAAAAAATTAAATTGAGAAGAATGAATCGCTGAAATGACCAGTTACCATTAGACAGAATCACTGAAAATTCGACGAAGAATCTTGCTTTTATTCAGTTTTTTGACATTCAAATATCTCGATATTTCCTGCAATGCGAGTGTCTTAAGAAGTTTGCCGAAAAAAATTCTAAATATACACATAACAAGAATACTAAAATTATTAAATCAATTATTTGTATTTCTTATGAACTCCAACCTATCGGCGAAGGGTAGAGAACATAAAGCTGGAGTCTATTCCGTCCGTTTTGGTACTTTTCGTGACGCTATCTAGTATGAATCGAAATTTGCAATTGTGTTCCGGTAACACGGCTCATCGAGTACCCTATGTGAGACGAGGACTCGAAAAACTCGGGTACTCGATAAAGTTCGAGTATACCTGTCCGATCACGGGTACCCGAAAAATTCGGGTACTCGATCATAGTCCAATTACCCGACCCGACCCGATCAATTCTTCTACCCGCACACCCCCAAAAGGCTCACTCTGCTGCGATTGCGATGCGAGAGGTGGAGTGCGTATCGCGGACGCCTTGTCTTCTATGCGAGACAGCTAGCTAAACGAACAGCCCTGTCATTCTTCGCTCACGCGAGAAAAGTCGGAAGTAGTCGAAGATTGCCGACGGAGCTCGAGCAGGAAGCGCGTCAATGCAATCGTGGCAGACGCTCAAACGAGAGTGGGGGGGGGGGGCATATCCATGCCCACAAGAACAGTAAGGCCGGGTCCACACTGAACTACGTGGTTTTCCCGGAGCGTTTTCGCCGGATCTATAGTGTAATATAAGTCTTAAGGGGTTACCCCCACTTGCGATTTTGAAAACATCGATTTTTTTTATTGCATTTTTTTGACGTATAAGTATGTGAGAATATGTCGTGAAAATTTCAAGTCGATCCGAACAAAATTGACTGAGATATGAGCGTTGAAAAAGAAGAATCCGCGTTGAAAGAGCGTTGAAAGAGAAACTTTAAACGCGTTTTTCTCAAAATGGCATTTCTGAAGTCGGTGACCAAGATTACTCGAACACTAATGAACCGATCTTCTTGAAATTTGGCAGGCTTATTTAATACATAAAAATGTAGTCTTTAATCGTTCGATTTTTTTTTTCGAAAAAAAATGGCCGTTTTATAGCCAAAAAACGGCCGTTTTTTTTCGTTAATATCGAACCATTAACTTTGACTGTCCGGCATTTTGTGAAAAATTAATATTTTTCAAAATCCTTCGATTAAAGACTAGTTTATACTTATATTTGACTAAATCCATCCGCATTTTTTTTTCAGATGATCCACTTCGCCGCAATGTTGGTCACCGCAAACCGTGTATATAAAAACATTATTTCATTGACGGCCATTTGCCACTAAACAATGTAATATTTTTCAATAAAAAAATTACTGAAAGTTCTTCAAGATGTGTTCTTTAAGATGGTATATTGATCGATTAAAAAAGTTTTGTACTTTTCGTTAAAAAAAATCATGAAAAAGGCCTTTTTTGCGCTACAAGTGGGGGTAACGCCTTAAACTAAGCATGTACTATAGATCCGGCAAAAGCGTTCCGGTAGAACCGCACAGCGTGAACCCGGCCTAAAGCGGCGTGCGAACAAGAATACCGTCGAGCGCGTTGCAAAGTGTGAGGGTGTGGCTGATTGTGAGAGCACATCATTAACCGGAGCATCGTAGGCGACGTGAGCGAGAAGAACACAAAATGATGACTACAACGTAACCGGCTGGCTATATGCGAACAACCGGGCACGCCGACGTACCTCAGTGTGTGTTTATCTATATTTTTAGCTTTATATTTTGAAGATGGGCTTCTGTCGAATTCAACCACGTACGGTTTACGTGTGTGAGAACGTGAAGTAGCTGGGCGTCGATTTTCGAAACATTTGTTAACGGAGTCTAAATAACAAACTTATTTCGACTAACTAAAGCCGTTCATGGCATTGAAGCTTTCAAGATGATTACATTCGAATTGCTTTTATTTATTCTCGTAGATTTTGATTAAAAGTAAATTCTCACAATTTTTGAAAATCATTGCGAACTTTGCAATATGAATTTGCGAAAAAATGTTTGTTTGGATTTGTTTGGATTAGGTTTCATATTTCTTAAAATATTCAGTGCAATATAAATATTTCTGAATTTCTTTACGACATAACAACTGAGTAGAAAACAAAAAATGTTGACGGTTTTTTATTAGCTTCAATGATGTATAAACGTCACAAGAACAATATACGTACAAATGGAATTGTACGCGAAATAATTTTTTGAAAGATTTAGAGCGCATTTTTTAAACGTCCCTGAGCACTACGAAGCGCACGAAACAGTTTAGACGGTGAGAGTAGCATTTTGGAGTAATTTAGACCACTCGTCGTACAAAAAAAATACAACTGAAGACCTACCATTAAAATGCCTCGGTGGGTAGATGCAGAATTAAAATGAGACCTTCAATTCTGTCGTGCGGACGATAGCTCCCCAATTAGTTTTGAAACTCTAACAGCGTTTTTCTCGAAATGACGTTTTGAAAATCGGAAGAACGCATAATTCGGGCAGTTTTCATCTGATCGACTTGAAATTTGAACTGTAGATTCCTAGATGGATTCTTTAAAGTACACACGATTTTTACGATTCATCAACAATTCTTGTTTTTATGTGTTGACTTTAACTTGATTTAAGAATTTTGACAGAATGTTAAATGTGCCCGGATCGGTGGCCATTTATTTTTCCAAGATCTTTACTTTGAAAACATTTATTAAACGGCTTGTGCATCTTTCGGATACACCAATCAAAGGGACTTCTCGTAAGGAAACGAATGGGTAATGATTTGACCGAACTCATGATGTCCTTAATCTACAGGCATTTTTATTGTGTAGAGAGATTTGATAAATGTCTACATTATAACAATACATTTTCATTTAACTTCTAATTTCGATTTCATAACCCTAAATCGTCTGAATGCAAATTCATTTATATGAAGTGAATGAGTGCCCAATCATTTCAAAAAACAAAACAATGTTCCGCTTAAAAGCGCAAGTAAATGATTTGGCTATGGCTCGACTGGGGAAAATCGAGGAAAAGGATAGATTAACCAGATTATTTTCTACGAAGTAAAAACTCGCTATAAGGTTTTTCTAAAAAGGGAGTTTTCGGAAAATAGTTAATATTCTAACTGGAGGCCGTAACGGCAATTAAAAATATGGCAACCTCCACAGTGTGGGAGATACGTTTTTCTTCCAACGTTCACGCCCTATTAAGGGTAAGTTCTGTTTGTCGAAATCCTTTAAAAAATTATGTACGATCTTTTATAGGCATCTGGAAGCGGAATGTGTAATAGATGACTTGAGATGCGAAAATTGAAAAAATCGTATCTCCCACGGTATGGAGATAGCCACCATTTTTATTTCCGTTATGGGTAGATCAACCCAAAATAAGTCCCGAAAAAATTAACGATTTTCGTTTGCCGGAAACGTCACCTTTATCGGGAAAAATCGTTAATTTTTTTGGTGGCATGTTTACGGTTGCTCTACCCATAACGCCAATAGCAAAGTCGGCTATCTCCATACCGTGGGAGATTCCCTAAGCGGGGCCTCAATCTTACAATTAGTAAGACCAACATTGTTATACACTGAAATAATCCAATATTTTTCCTCGCCGCAATCCCTGATTTTCGGGATCACCCTGTATTCTCCCCCGCATACAATCCAGTTCATGCCTACCGCTTTTCATACGCCCATAAATTGCCCTCCTTTGGCCTCTCTTTCACGTTATCCATCCTTTGCCCACCACCAGTACGCCGTATTCAACTTACTCAAGACATTCTCCTCCTTGCTGTTTTCAAGCCCGATTTCTTGCAAAATTATTACATCACAGTACGCTAAAAATTCCCACGTGTCCCAAATCACGTTAATCCCTGCACACTTCCACGACATTACGTTACTACTCATCATCCCTACGATGTATCGTTGTCCATACTTTGCTTGGACAGCTCGTTCCGGGAATTGGATGATTCGATTGAACGTTGATTTCGGACGGTTTCCATAGCAGGAAATTCCACAATCGTGCTGAGTTTGTTGATACTGGAGATTCGCTCTTAAAGATTGCAAAGTTGGTATGGCAGTGACCTCATGCCCACTGAGCTTGGCACATGAGGTTATGAGCTCTCCCGTTCTATCAGCCCTTATTCACTCACATTTTTAATTAATCCCCGATTGTGATTGTGATTCCCGTGATGATTTGATTCTTTTTACATTGCACTCGAGTCGACTGCATTGAGGGACTAGAAAAATGTTGATGCGGTCTTGAATTAGAAGAATATTTACTTCCTTTCCACTATTCCACGCTCCAAATGCAACCCAAAAATCGTTGTTCTTCGCCGGACATGTTGGAGAATCTTGTTTATGACAATATTCACAGTCTTGTCGGGGGAAGTGGCGATCCATAGACGTCATCCTTGCACTCAGGTCTGGTTCAGTACTCATGGCATGGAAGATACCATCTTATAATATGTCACTGTCGATACTATAATGCTCAGAAAAACTTCTTCAAAAAACGATCTTCAAAATATTTGAAGCAAATATTTTGAAGATCAGTCTCCGTTTATTCCCATGGATTCTTGCCGGGGTTAACGGTGCATCGCTTTGGACTTGCGTCCATCTCGATATCCAGCTTATAAAACGAGGACTCCGCTCAGATTTTTTAAAAAAACATAGGCAATAAGTATTTGGGGGGGGGGGGGGAGATGTGAGCATTTTTTATGACCACCGTGAGCCCGTTTGACCACCCTACCGTCACGTATAAACCGATTTTTTTAGAAAAAAAAACGAAATCGTGGATCTTGCAGTACATCGCTATTTTAAACGATGATTCATTCCCCGAAAACCCTATTTATATTTAAAAAATCAGGTTCTTAGAGAGAAAAAATGTGCTCTGTTTGTATAAATTGTGACGTGATTTTGTTTAACTCACTGCCACAAAGGACCCCGAACAGCTACCGATCAGTTTTGTTCCCGTATGGTATCGAGTCCTCGAGTTATCGGTCAAGGGATTCGACGTTATCGGTCGTATTTGAAGTTATCGGTCAAGGGAAATTTCGATTTTGCGGAAATGTCTCGAAGCAACAGTCTGCCTCGCGTCTGCGGCTTAGGTCCCGCGTTGACAATTTTTCTTTCACATGCTTGGTTTTGTTCTCGTTTGACCTAGTGACGCGCGAGTTGTTGAGGGCGTTCTTTCGAGTACTCGTGAAGTATGTGTTGCCGTGCATTGACGACACTCTCGGGAAACTCCTCGGCTACGTCTTTGGATGACCAGTGCCGTTCAATTTCGCTCCTGTGTTCCCGTAATAATATAGCAAACAATCGGTTTGTGCTCTCGCTGGTATCGATACGATCTGTTCAATCACAAAAGTTTTTTCTGAGAAATTCCACAACTAAAGCAAAACCTGTGCGTCTTTTTCTATCTTTAGACCCCCCCCCCCGCAGACAGTTCCAGTAATGGAGAGGGAACGACCTTCTTTCACACAAAAGAACTTCGACTCTTTGTTAGTCGTTGCAAAGCTTTACTGGGAGCTGAACGTCCTCCCGCCGTCACTTGCCGGGGACTGGGGGAGCGCATTAGCAGGGAACAGATTCCCTGCTAATCCGCTCCCCCAGGGTGCGGGGATTATTGGTCAATAATTATTTTGCAATATTTTGCAATATGCGGGCATTATTGGTCAATAATTAAGCGAGCCCTTCCATCACGTGGAAAGCGAGTGCCAGCTTTGGCCGGTAAATGTGGCGCTGATCATAACCCAAGCCCGTGTCAACCTCCATCGGGTTCGTGTTTGGGTTAACTCGGTTAGTGAATATTGGTAGTAGTGATTTTGCATTAGAACCAGAACCATTGCCCTACTATTCACTTTGGTATTTGCGCGTTGTGGGGGGGGGGGGGGGGTGTGCGACGTAGGATGTGGATATTTCAGAAGCGGTATACCCCAGTTGGTTCGACAATCTTAAAACTTTGCAGATTAGTGCCACCCAAATTAGCCTGATGGGCCGCAAGCTTGCAAGAAAGCTGGGACGAAACAGAGTGAATAAAAATCAGACGTTTGACGGTATGAATCCTATAGTCAAGATTTCTCCTAGATCGATTACATTTCGAGTAAACGAAGAGGTAGATGCTCGTGTTTTAACCGAGCGGAAGGTGTTGCTTTTTTCCGCCAATTCAATCGTCACGGAGAACGTATCGAATCTGTAGCACAACTAGCTCTCTTGGACTCATCGCAGTTTAGTCGGTGCGCGTACTCTTCTTAAGGTGAGCAACGTTGCACTCAGCAGTCGGTTTGGACTCTCTGACTGCGGAGCTTCTATGCCCTCGAGCGATGTCCATCTGCGATGAAATTACCTATGGCAGATACCTTGCGCAACCCAAACAGCCTGGAGCCGTCTCTTTTGGTATCCGAGTATGTAGTTACCATCAACCTATATTTGCTACGTGAAAAGGCTTACTTCGTGTCGTTCCCTTCGCCCACTCATGCATATGCATAAAGGGACGCGCTAGTATGATGTGTCAGCAACACGGGGAACGTGATATCTATTTAAGGTTGTTTTACATATTTAACGTACGTTTTCGAACAATTTTTGTAACACCTATTTTAAAAAAACACGCGTTTTTGAATAATCGATGATTACATAAAATGTTTTCATTACTTTGTATAATTATTTTCTACAGATTTGTGTTGCTTAATTAACGGGGGACGAATTGCCAACGTCGAAAATCGTGGCATAGGATAATGCTCAGGTCGGCAGCGGTGTCGCGATGTTGGAGGTACCCAGGTAGGGAATCAAAAGGCTGACGATGGAAACAAACTTGTGCGAGCCTTGTTTCACCGAGCCTGAGTGAGACAGACCTGGGCCAGGTTTCATTGCATCGTTTGGAGCAGCCTGGAACCAAGACTGGCTGCTTAGCCTAAACTCAGGGTTATTTCAAGCTTTATTCAGCCAGTGAATTTTAAGGCTAAAAAATCAAGGCTGGATGCAGGCTTGTTTCAGGTTGTGATAAAATAAAATAAATTTTAAATAATATTTTTTCTGTACTTTTATGAAAAAAAAAATTAGCAATAAATTTGTCGGGTGCGAAGGCACGAAAAACGAAAGCGAAGGAGGCAGCTCAGAACATTTAAACATATTCTCTTATCGATATTTATGAGGTACACAAAAAAGTTTTTTTCTCGTCACATACACATTTCGTACATACTCTCGTATACACTCTCTGGGGTTTGCGTACACTCTGTGTATTTCGTGTCCCATAAACAATGAATAAAATAAAGTATTGTGTTTAAAATATTTTATATATATTTTATAACAAATAATATAATGAATAATAAATATATATAATAAATAAAATGAATTCTTTACAAATTTATTAAATTTACCCCGCGACGGTTGGAAAATCCGAAATGTTACATGGGCCCTACAGTTGGCAAACAGCGTCAGCCTAGCGTTGGTGCTGACCTGGACCAGCATTAGCCCAGTGTCGGTTTGGTTTGGTACGCCAAGGCTGGCGTACCAAAGGTTCGGTGCAGTTTAAGGCCAATGTTGGCCCAAGGTTGGTTGTCGGTGATGCGCCAATGTTCAATTTAACCATGGGTTACTCATCGGTCAATAAAACCGGCCAAACGTTGGCCTTTTTTCGGGTACCATCGGTTGGGATCCGATTGCCATCCCGAGCGTTGGTTTCATTTTAAGCGTCGGAAATTTTTTCACGGGAATGTTTGCATCCTCGAGCCGATATGCCAGCCTTGCAGATACATTCTGTTCTTCGTATCGTACGATCTCGGTACACCTGTAAAACAATCAGTTCCTATTGGAAAGAAAACATAAAGATCGAGAAAGCAGACACAAAATGTACACAAACATGTAGACACAAACAGAAATTGCAAATCAAATTATGCAGTACCTAATATTCATTACGGTACTAAAACCGACACCAATAAAAATAGAAACAAACGTGCAGAATGTTAATCATGTTTAATTTTAAATCTTGCATCAACATTTTTAGAGAATCACGTGCAAATTATTTTTTTTTTGCATTGTTTTTCTTCTATGATATAAATGTTATTAATTCAACATTTCATGCTCATTCTTAACGAGGAAATCGTAATCACCAATAATATATTATTCATTTAACATTTCATACTTATCTTTTCCTTAATAATGAAAGAAAATCTGTCATTTGTTTATGCTGTTATATAATGTAATAAAAAATGCGGTTTACTAAATCTAATTTCAATTATCAATATACTTATTTCTTCATTATTCATATTTCTTTGATAAGGAGATACATCTTCCTTTTCTATTTCTGTTCTACATGTATGGTCGAAAGGTGGCTGAAAATATATTTTTTTTACATTACTATTCAATTATTAATTGATCTGATAATTAATGCATACCTCTACTTTTACGTCGTACGCCGGATTATTAACTCTAGTTTGTGGTATTACTTTCCTTCGCACAATTCGTTCTCCACTAGCTGTGTCAAGGATTTCGACGACCTCCTGAACGTGGTGGCTTTGAAATAGTTTATGCCCTATACATTTTTAATTAATTGATCATCGTGTTATTGGTGATACGACAATCCTAAAAATAAATAAGTAGTAGAAATTACAATGAATTCGACAGAATATCTCATGTTTCGTGTATTTACTTACCTTTAGATACAGATTTTCCGCGAAAGAAATCTCCATAAATGTTCTGGAAGCCACACTTGTTAGCAGTGTGGCCCATAATTGCACTTCAACAATTTCGTATGGCACTAAATGAATGAATAATCCAAAACGTGCAGTGATTTGTATGCGAATCGTAAGTTTACTGCTCGATCAGAACGATCTCGAATTGCCGCCTTTAACTGACAGACGGCGTTGCCGTCGCTCCGCCATGATATCCAACAGGCGTATTGTCGGTACTTCGGCCCGTCACGATTTCGGGATGAGTTCTAGCGGTAGCGCCGAACTACTCGAAATCTCGGCGGCCGAGATGATGTCGCTTGGATGACGGATTTTGTGCTGCTGTTTTCCAATCACTTCTTCTCCAAATAGAATTGAATAAAAGAAATAAATTGACCGAAATGATTTCTGCAGGAAAACTTTTTCAAAGAGCGTGGGGTTGATCATGCGGCAGAAGGTGACAAAATTGGTGAAGTGTGTTAGAGTTTGAAGGTTTTTAGAAATGATCGAAAAATTGAGTCATGAATTATTCGACGCGTTGATAATATTGTTGCCCTTTTTTTTGATCGCCCACGATCGGCTCTTTCTTTCTTCTTCCAGAGTTGTTTGGTGAGCAAGTGCATGGAGTGTGATGGATGGAGCAACAAGTACACTATTACAAATAAGCAGGATGTTTTGTGTTGGGTCCCTCGAACGCGCCCATGAGCTCTTCCGGCATACTTGGTTTTTTTTACCGCGTAACACTCAATCATTCACGTCAGGCGGGGACCGTTGTGGAAATAGTTTCGCGACTTTTTTCAAGTCGAAATATATATACCTTAACGAGTTGATTGATTTATATAGATCGGCAAAGAACGTGATGCGGTATGAAAATAAAAGTTGGCTCCCAGAGTTTCGACGATTTTTCAACCGGGTACTCGTTTCGGGACTGCAACGTGACGTGTCCTCGCATAGTTTTATAGCTGCAGGTGAATTCGCGATTGCCAAACGAACAAGAGATTAAATAGTTGTTGCGTTACTGCTCCATCGTCATTTCGCTCCGCAATCTAATTATTTTTGTAATGGGGTTAAGAGTGAGCAAATTAAAATACAATTAATTGGATCTACAATTACTAGGTTTTATTGATGTGACGCTGCTCAACAAGGGAAATGTTCAGCGGAGCGAACGAGAATCTTCGATAGCAATGTATCATTTATCATACCAGTGGAGGATAAGATATAATCCTTCTGTCAAATCGGTAAAGAATTTGCTATTACCAATTCGCAAAAATAAAATTTCATCGGGCCTGAATTATAAAGACACTTATTCTGAACTGCATCCGTAGCCAATGAAAGCTGATCCAGTTTTATTGCCGTGGGATGTCGCGTTTTCGTGAAGGTGATGACGAATCATATACGGAGCGTAAAATGATGGGTAGCACAATTTGGGTCTGAAGTTTGCATCGTTGGATTAGAACGAAAGAAAAAGAGAAATTTCCCTATATATTTCGTCTCCAGAATATCTGTGAAGGCCCAAAAAAAACGTTCAAAAAAAATTGGTGGGCCAATTCCACCCTTATTGAGGGGTTAAAAGTGAACAAATTAATATCTCATACGGTCCGGACATTCTCATTTTTTGTCATTGCGTTATAAAAACAGAGTGCCTACGCAAAGCCAAAAAAAATTGGCAGCAATTTTCAATTTCCGCAACCCATCTCTCTCGGGGGGTGAAAATCGAATGAAAATCGTATTTCCGGCAGGTAAGAACATTCTTATTTTTTTCGTTCGCGTTATCGGCACTTGGGGCCTTAGTAAAGCCACAAAAAAATTGGCAACGATTCCTGAACCCACCCTTATTGTGGGTTGAAAGTTGGGAAAAATCGTATGTTTGGCGCTAAAGACATTCTAGTTTCCCTTAATTGGCGCCGTATGTACCTAGTACCTAAGGAAAGCCACAAAAAAAGTTGGCAACGATTTTCAACTTTCGGAACTTACCCTTCGCGGAGGGTGAAAGCCGGATGAAAATCGTATTTCCGGCGGTATTTTCGGAACCTCCCGAGAGGGTGCGTTCTGGAAGTTGAAAATCGTTGCCATTTTTTTTGTGGCCGGCCTCGGGCAGTAGGAATATACGGCGCAAATAAAAAAATGAAAATGTCTAGCGCTGGGGATACGTTCTTTCCAATGTTCATCCCCCCCCCCCCCCCCGCCACCGATAAGGGTGGATTCCGGAAGGTGAAAATCTTTGCCAATTTTTTGTGCTTTTCTTAGGCACTAGGAATATGTAAAGTAAACAAAAAAGATAGGAATGTCTGTAGTGCCGACGATACGATTTTTCCATCTCTTACGCCCTGATAAGGGGGGTTTCCGGCAGTTAAAAGACGATGCCAATTTTTTTGTGGTTTTTCGTAGGCACTCAAAACTTATAACGCAAAGAAAAAAAATGCAAATATCTGTACCACCCGGTATGTATTTTTTTTCACTTTCAACCCCTCAATAAGGGTGATTTGCGATATGCCGCGTAACTCCACTGCACCGACATATTTGGTGGCGTACATTCATATATGTGCGCGTATTTACCTGTGTCTGTCTGCCTGTGTGTGTGTGCGTGTGTGTGTATTTATGTTCGTGCGTTGTGTGTGTATTTATGCTCGTGGCAATTGTCCCATGTGTAAGGTAAGCCGAATACTACATGCTCACACATGATAGCGACGTATACATGGGAGAATGTGGGGGGCATTGAGGACGGCCCAACATATAAATAAGGAAATACACCTGGGCGAGATCGCGAAATTTATAGACCCGATTAATGTGTCGTTCTTGGATAGGTTATCTGTAGTTGTTGCCAAAATTAAGGCCCTTGGAAGCATTACGTCACAGTGCCATTAGTTTCCACAGACTAAAAGACGACGTATTATTATGCAGTGGGCCTGCATTGCAATGTATTCTTAATAGCCGCTATGTGCCTTCCTCGTCATCATTCTCCGTCACTAAATATCAATTTTGTGACAATATCGAAAAAGTTCGATTTTTTATTTCAGGAAAATAACCCAAGAATATTGGAGGGATGAGTTGCCGCATACTATGCCGAAAGGACAGAGCGGTAAATCTCTACATCTGCTCTCAGGCTTCAGCCCGAGTGAACGCTTTCGGAATGATACACGGAATGAGATTATAGATACTTCGGAATGAGATTAGGAGAGATGGCCGGTACAGTCGGTGTTTGATGGCCATATCACACACCGTATACCACAACCATATTGTTTGTGGTATGTTCAAGTAATTCATTTTTTTCTACGTTCATTTTAGATGCCTCAGAGTACAAGAGAAAAGCAATGGCCATTTCACTTCCACTCTCATGGCCATCACACCCGGATACTCCGGGAGAGATAGCCAATCGTGATTTTGAAAAAATAGTAATTTCAAGGTTGATCGGATAGGAGTTTGTTTTAATTTAATAAATTATCTTAAAGTTAAATGTTCAAAGTTTAATTACTAATGAAGATAGGTTAAGAAACGTCTGTACTTTTACTTTGACGGATCCTTGAAAAAACTGTGGCCAACTACCCCGGACTTACCCTAATTATTTATAAGTGCAGAGTTAGTGTGTTCGATTGGTGTTAGTGTGTTAGTTGGTGTGTTCGATTTGAATGTTTGACTGCTTGATGGAGAGTATTGTTTAAGGTATATAGAATTCGAATATAAATGACTCTTTTATTGATTTTTGTTTAATTCTTACTAAAAATAACGTGAAATATCAACTCTTCAAAGAATTAAATTGACAATCGAACGAGTCGTAATATCGAGCGAACTTTTTTTTACCCATTTCTACCATTTTATTTGAAAATGCAATACATAGTTTGGACTGTTTCTTATAGAATATTCCAAGGAACAGTTGCTTAGCAATGCTTACCACTTTTGCAAACATCCTTATTTCGAGCGGAGCGCTCGAGCACACGTAAGCTCGCAGCGGGGAAGTTGAAATTCGACTTTCACCGCGTGCTTATCCGCACCTCGAATTAAAGGACTTAAATAGTGTTTTGTATTGTAGTTTTCTACGTCCGGACGTATATACCAGCTTTTCATGGATTGTACTTCGAAAATCAGTATTTGTAGCCTGACTTTAATTCGATCTGATTATATTATTATTTTGTTTTATATTAAAACAGATTATGTTAGTATTGAAGCGTTAGGTACCGGACGTGTAATATCCACTCAAAGGTATTCGAGATGATCAAGGGCAACTTTCCATTAAGTTCCAATGCGCAGCTTTTAATGGTGGAAGAAAATTTGGGTGCTACGCTGCAATTCCTTTTGAAATATATCCAATTGACAAGCCCTCTTTGAAAACGCTAGTGAACAAGATGGAATGGAAATGGCAAGCAGCTACTAGGGCAGCTGCACATTCTATAAACATAATGAAGATTGCCCAAACGCAACAATAACTATTACGGTGAAAACATACGCACACATGCACGCACACAGTCGCACATGAACCTAATACATATTGTTGTCCATTTTGCAGAATGGTACAATGACTTCGAAGACGAATGTGAGAGATCAAAGAGACATAAGTCCGAAGCACTGCTCTCAACCCACAGTACTGCGCAGCTGGCGCATGCAACCCAAGTGGATCTACGCAAATCCAGAGCCATTAAAGCTTTCAATAATGTGAAGGATGTTACAACAAAATCGCCATCGCGAGCTGAAAAATACCATGCGGCTGCCAAAGAATCTGACATTCCACGTCCCATTGGAATGAGTCCTGAAACCGCACTTTCATTAATTCTCGCGTTTAGATTGACGGTAGCGGATTATTTGAGTCAAAGAAAAATCGCGAAAGAGTGCCATCCCAGGTAGGAATTGACGATGAAAAAAGGGCTCGCCAAGCTCTGAAACAAGGCTCACATTTTTTTATTCAGGCTGAGCACCAGCCTGATTTCTGGCCTAGCTGAACCCCTGAATGATAACGCCGTTTCAGGCTGTTGCACACAGGCTTGACCAAAGGCTGGTAGAAAAGCCTGTACTAAGCCTGAAACGACGAAACAACAAGGTTCAAAACGAGCCTTAATGAAGCCTTCACGAGCATTTATGATCAGGCTTATCCCAAACTCTTCTCGAGGCTATATGAGGCCTGTTTTTTAGTTTTCTATATTCTACATTGGGATAAATTTAATAAATTTGTAAAGAATTCATTTGATTTATTATATATATTTATTATTCATTATATTATTTGTTATAAAATATATATAAAATATTTTAAACACAATACTTTATTTTATTTATTGTTTATGGGACACGTAATACACAGAGTGTACGCAAACCCCAGAGAGTGAGTATATACGAAATGTGTATGTGACGAGAAAAAAACTTTTTTGTGTACCTCATAAATATCGATAAGAGAATATGTTCAAATGTTCTGAGCTGCCTCCTTCGCTTTCGTTTTTCGTGCCTTCGCACCCGACAAATTTATTGCTAATTTTTTTTTCATAAAAGTACAGAAAAAATATTATTTAAAATTTATTTTATTTTATCACAACCTGAAACAAGCCTGCATCCAGCTTTGATTTTTTAGCCTTAAAATTCACTGGCTGAATAAAGCTTGAAACAACCCTGAGTTTAGGCTAAGCAGCCAGTCTTGGTTCCAGGCTGTTCCAAACGATGCAATGAAACCTGGCCCAGGTCTGTCTCACTCAGGCTCGGTGAAACTAGGCTCACACAAGTTTGTTTCCATCGTCAGCCTTTTGATTCCCTACCTGGGATGCCCCTATGTATCCCTCTTATCACAGAGTTTTAGAAGCAAGAAAGCGCTGTTATCCATCGGGAAGTGAGGTAACCGGGGCCAGCCCGGAAGTAAAGTTACAGCAACTGTTAGACCTCATCTCTGAAAGGATTTTACTGGCACAAAGTGATGCCACGACAGCGTTAGATCCAGAAACTGTATAAAATCTCACATTAATTGTCAAATGGGGATGCGATGGAAGCTCCGGACAAAGTAAATACGAAGAGTTTCAACGATGAGAAAAGTCTGCAACTCAGTAACGGATACAAACTCGGCAATGAGGTGCTATTTGTGCGGACTTACATTGAAATATTTCAATAGCCTGTCTGTTCGCGGAAAATAAATCAACTATTCATACTTCAGCTTTCGTGTGTCCTCGTTGCATGTATGGATTCGCTTTTTCGAATGTTGTCTGCATATCGGGTACAAGCTAGGCATTGAGCAGTAGCAAGAGAGAAAAAAGCCATTCAGGATGCATTCAAGACAAAATTGTCTCCAAAAGTTAATATTCCGAAGCAAGGGTATGGCAGCTCCAACGATAGTAACACAGCTCAGCGGTTTTGTGAAGCTGCGGATGTTTCGGCTCAAATCCTGGGGGTGGACGTTGAATCAATAAACCATTTCCATGTTGTCTTGCAAATACTCACATGCGATTTCTTCGTGGATGTAGCAGCATTTGACAAGTACTGCTTGATGGCAGCGGAAATGTTTCTGCAGAAATATTTTTGGTTTTGCCGACAACCGTCGACAAAATTCTCATGCACGGGCCTCAAATAATAGAGGCAGCTGAGCTTCCAATCGGATCGAAAGAACATTGCTCGAAAGTTCCTCGAGAAAAAATTGTGTATGACGTTTTTCAGTGGCTTATGGCATCTTCGGATCCTCTAGTTTCTAGCCTTAGGGAAATAACTCCGCAAAAGAGCAAAAGCTTATTACATGACGCGATTAACATGTTGCTGTCCTCCGATGGTTCTCCAGGCTTGAGCTCTGATAACTATGATATTAAGATAATTATGATTCTGATAACTATGATATTAAGAGTTGACGAATATTCTTAATGTCGTGTATTTTATTGGCGTTCACCTTATACGCAATTAAATTAATATTCTTGACTATGATCTGACTATAATAAATTTCATTTTACTACTCGCAACCTGACGTTGTATTTACAAGGATTTTCAACCGAATATGACTAGCTTTTTGCAACAAAATCGGCCATTTTGTATCCACCATTTTGATTTCCTAAATTTGGATTTCGGATTCATTAGCAGCAGCTTCTAAGACCCCTATTTACGGATTTTGCTTCGAATCCGACATCTCTTTGACATTTTGTCACATTTGTCGAGACATTGAAACACTGTGTTCCGCCGTACATCTGTAGCAGAGGTTTGTTCCATACTTATATAGTAACGGGTGGGTTGCTAAATTGATATTAACGCCTTAACATACACTCCACGTTTTGTCCTATCTTTATACCCTTATCCATCGCTATATACGTGATCGTTACGGATTGTCACATTGGTGACTGGGTCACATTGACCCAGTGTGACAAGCTGCTCTTCCAGCTAAGTGTGACATCGAAGGGTTAATAACGAACATGAAGTGATCAAATACAATTTTGAAGGAGAGAAGTCAGGTTTTAACTGACTCGTTAGGTAAAGCCTGACTCCTTTACCTGACTTAACCTTCGTTAGATAAAAAGTGGTAAGGCTGGTATATCAATGAGCGATAATATTCGGCCATATGACGGAAGAATAGTATGGGAAAAAGCAATTATGGGCAAAGGATACGACAGGGACAGAGAGAGAGAGAGAGAGAGAGGAGAGAGAGAGAGAGAGAGAGAGAGAGAGAGAGAGAGAGAGAAGTAAGAACAGAACAAAGGATAATTACACGGTATTAAAAGGATAGCAGAAATTCTATTGGCATACGATGAACGTAATATCGAAAAACAGAAACAGTCCGTTTCAAAGGTGTTTGGATGTCAATGCTTATTTCTTCGTACTGATCGGAGGGTATAGGTATGGTCACACCCTCAGGAAGAGCATCGAAAGTACGTTTCCAGTACCACTCAAATATTCAATGATAAATGGTTAGCATTGTTCCATATGCGGGTTAAATGCGATGCCCGAACGGGAAAGTTAGTCGTTGAATCTCCAAACACGAGGTATATACGAAAAATCAAGCGATTGCACGTGTATCGCGTGTATTTAATTTGTTGTTTGCCGAGCCTGCATATATTTAATGTGGTGTTATACATTTTTGGTATGATGCGAACGACATCGCAAGGTCTGTAAACATTCGTAAAACCGCCATACTCATTAACATACATTTTAATATTGATTGACTAATAAATATTCAACAAAAGAGAAACAAGAATTACTAATTAGTTTAGAATGACTCTGGTGAAAACATATTAACGCGTTATTCTCGAGAGTTCAGGAACATTATAGAGAGAATTTTGTTTCCCATTGAGTTTCCCAAAATGTTTTTCAGCTTCTTTTAATTTTCTTATAACACTTTAACGAGATCAATTTCATATTTCTGTAATTTTTCTGACAGAATGTTTACCAACAGCTGCCGGTCATTCAGTTCGCTATTTCTCTTGAATATTTTTTCAAAAGATCGCATAGAACAAGAAACTCTTCATTTCTAGCAACAACAAGATATCAATGATGGAATAATAACCATATGAAGTAATGATGAAATAAAAGTTTTCACTTCTGTATTAATCTTGACTAGAAGACAAATTCTGTCTTGCACACGATGATGAAAATTGTATCCGCAATTCAAAAGAGGTGAAACATTCAAAAATCATTATCTCGCCGAGAGAGCAGGTTGTAAAGAAAAACAATCGCACATCCACACGTACGTGTCAACAATACGCCTGTAGATGAAAGCGTTGTAAGCATGTATAGAAGGATATGCGTTTCCATTGATCGACTTCCTGCAGGCAACGGATATCAGGGATGAATCGTACGACGTGTATAACGTTGGGAATAAAAATGAAATAGGAAGGAAACCGGCAAGCGCCGAATAAAAAGGAGAAAAAAACCATAGCATTCGGTGTGTGACATAAAGGAATGCGGAAACACAGGAAAAGAACTGGAGCAAGTGATGGCAAAAAACAGACAAAATCACAGAGACAAGCGCTCCAGAGGGAGAAGGTGAGAATTGTAGATTTATTGATGAATTGATGTTTCTTGCATATTGCATGTCGACGTAATATTATGCTCCACGTAAATACCGAAGAGCCCACACTAACAATAAACTTACAAAGTTCTTGCATGAAAACTTTACTCAAGTCTATTGCTCATAAAATTGGCCTCGACGGATAATCGATATAAAATAACTGACCTAAAATACGTTAAATATGAACCGAAAAGAGTACTGAAGTCAAGCTGCCATGAACTTTCAGGCCGGAAACGGGAGAAAGGGAGTACGATGGGAGAGACGTGGGCGGGGAGGGGGGCGAAGACTCAGAGAGCAGTAGATAAGGATGAAGACATGTGAGAAATAAAAGCAGTAAATCGTATCACATCTTTGACATCCCGTACCACCGAATGACTTACCTTCCTCGTCACTTCCTATCATCGCATAGCGCTCGTATCCAGTCAGGTTTCTTACAGCGCCGAGGCCGAAGTCGTCCTTGGTCCACTGAATCGGCCCTTTTTGATCGAGGACACGACAGGGCAGTGTGACTCGGCTACCGATAACAGCAGTTTGATCCTGCGGTTGTATGGCGAATCTTTGATATATCATTTGCGTGGTTGATGAGGGTCTGTAAGTCGATGGCGATGACTGTGACGAATTCGTAAAAGAGCTGCCGACCCCGACAGAACCGACCAAGTTCGCCGATGTAGTTCTTCCGACTATTGTACATAAGTACATGAAAATCAACACCCTTCCGCTCGACCACGGTCCCGATCTGAAAGCAAATTATAAAACGACGCGATCAGTTTCAGAATTATCAACGATTCGGGGTACATTCGGTGATGCATTACAGCCGAGGCTAACCCACGCCTAGGGCGGCACTTTGTCCGATTTTTTTTCGAAATCTGTCTTTCTGGCGAACAGCTGAAATCGTTTTATTTTTCAAATCTAGCCAACGATGAAAAATTGACCATTCTGAGATCGGATCAAAATCACGTGATCGGCACTCCGTCTATCTCGGAGGTCGGAAAGAGTCAACGAAAGTTGAATGTCAACATCTTGGTGCACACCGAATATCATTGGAAAGTCAATTTTAGCATGTACATTTTGCACAATGCCGAATGGGTGAAACCTAGGGCTAGTATATCCGAACGTCAACATTGCTCTGCGTATATTATTAAGCATGCCGGTACCGAACTGTTCAGTTCTGCGTTCATTTTCGGTATTACGGAGAGTTCAAAACGTTTGACTATATCACAAGAACGCCTCAATGCTCTTGTTACCACGTGTATCGAAGCAGAAGTAACAAAGAATATCAAGTTCGATAACCTTGGAACACAATTTCGGTTGAAATCTCGAAGTTATTTCGGTTGAATGATTGTGGAGATAAACCAGCTTTAGCCGATTGTTCTATTATTGATTGTAGCATGTATTTGTATTTCGCTGTGATTACTACTCTTGGGTGACAAGTAAAGGGGGGGGGGGGGGGCATAAAATAATATTCGCCTAGGGGCGCCGTACTTCGGCCTTGGATGCGACGATTATCTTATCGATATAAGTCTAAGTCGTTCGAGTGGAAATTTGCGGGAAAAAATATCAAGAATTGCCCTAGTGCCCAGCTGACATCATTATTGTAGTCCGGAAAATAGAGCTACTGCCTATACCGTAGTGCACGGACAGAGTGTCCAGCAATGGAGCATCAGCCAGGGTCGTCCATCTATCAGGATCCGCTGGCTTAAGGGGTTACCCCCACTTGCGATTTTGAAAAAATCGATTTTTTATTGCATTTTTTTGAAGTATAAGTATCTGAGAATATGTCCTGAAAATGTCAAGTCGATCCGAACAAAATTGACTGAGATATGAGCGTTGAAAGAGAAGAATCCGCGTTGAAAGAGCGTTGAAAGAGAAACTTTAAACGCGTTTTTCTCAGAATGGCATTTCTGAAGTCGGTGACCAAGATTACTCGAACACTAATGAACCGATCTCCTTGAAATTTTGCAGGCTTATTTAATACATAAAAATGTAGTCTTTAATCGTTCGATTTTTTTTTCGAAAAAAATGGCCGTTTTATAGCCAAAAAACGGCCGTTTTTTTTCGTTAAAATCGAACCGTTAACTTTGACTGTCCGCCATTTTGTGAAAAATGAACATTTTTCAAAATCCTTCGATTAAAGACTAGTTTATACTTATATTTGACTAAATCCATCCGCATTTTTTTTTAGATGATCCACTTCGCCGCAATGTTGGTCACCGCAAACCGTGTATATAAAAACATTATTTCATTGACGGCCATTTACACTACATTTTCACTGACGGCCACTGAACAATGTAATATTTTTCAATAAAAAAATTACTGAAAGTTCTTCAATATGTTTTCTTTAAGATGGTATATTGATCGATTAAAAAAGTTTTGTAGTTTTCTTTAAAAAAATTCATGAAAAAGGCCTTTTTTGCGCTACAAGTGGGGGTAACGCCTTAATATTGGAGAGGGAGTGCGGGAAGATCCCCCGGCCAAGGGACGTTGTGATGTAATGCTGCTGCCATCCGCCGTCTTTTCGCGTAACAATTACGCTAATGAGCGGAGCCTTCATTCCTCCGCCTTACTCCGGGACTCCATTAAAAATTATCGACTGGCTATCGATCTGTCTGAAATAATTATCCCGATCCTGCCCAGGAGGTGACATTCGATTCACCAGCCCGGAAGGAAAATACTGGAAATATCGGAAGGAGCCGGTGACGACGCAAAAAGCGTAAAGACCGCCATTCATTCATTCTTTCTTGAATGATCCGCGACGTCAGACTCATTAGCGATTAAGCATTCGAGCGATTTGCATTTTCTTTTCTTTGCGTGTTTCCTTTTTTTTGTTATTGAGCTGCGACGAGTCGCCCTTCCGTTTTGCAGTGTCTGCGTTTTCTTTTTTTATACTGTAGGCTGTCTCTGTCGCGCGCACAGCAAGATCGTTCATGCCAGCCGACGAGCGAGTGACCTCGCACCTTTTAAATCTCGAGCTCTCGCATTTCGATTCAAAGTTGAGCTATTATAGAATTCAAGCATTTTAACGTTGAGTCGAAATATCCTCTCAGAATATTTCGGAATATCATTACCTCCTCCGCTCCCTTTGGTAACTGTGGTTATCTTTGAGAAACTACTCGCAAGTGCTAGGCTGGCGCTCGGAATATCGAGCTACGGTTAGATGGTCTTTCCTTCGTAATATTGGACCCCAAGTGCGCGTTGTACCTCTTTGATGACGTCCCACCCAGCTTATTGTGCCACTCGCGCACGACCTCTATGAAATGTATTACTTGTTAATTTTCTTTCATCCATTCTCGCTTCTTTTTGGCTTCCCCTTCGGCCTCCTCCCTCCGCGGAGTAGTGGAGTAGCGAGGCGGACGTCACAATCATATATGAATGTGATACGATGTATAGGATGACTTTCGTTCGAGCTTCGACGAATGACTCTACGTTTTATTGTGCATTGACTTGCAACTGGCAACTCGAGTAATCTGTTTAGATAAAAATGATGTTCCGTCGTCAACAAGTTTTATGATACGATGTTGATTGTGTTCTGCAGCTGGAAGCGTGGTTGTTGTGGTTCGTGGCTTTTTTTGTCAGACTAACGACAAGATTTGTAAGATTTCGCCATTCCTGAGCCGCAAAAAAGGGCGGATGTGCAATTTGACAAGAAACTGTGGGTTGACGTTTCTGAGAGGCTTGTTTCAAATACAAGCTTAATTCGATAATCGCGTCGCGTGACCCATTCAACGTGAGTTACAGTAGTATATTCTCATATACACAATCAGCACGCATCAACGCTTATAATGCACGATACAGCCAATGAAGACTGCTGGAAGTATGTGTGTGCGCGCGTTGTCCGAGTGCGTAAACGCCTACGTACTTGCACAAATCAACGAAAGTGAACTGGCTCTATGCTAACGGTCAGACGTTTACAAATTCGTATTACATTTTGGTCTGGTATATAACTCGAAACGCTACGAGATTTACACTCGACTCCGAGAAATCGCAACCGTCACGCCAGTAAGAATCAAGCCACAACTCCAAATCTGCCGATTATAAAAATTGTACCTAACGAAAAGCGTTTCTTATATATTATGAGAGTAATAGACAATAATATAGTATCTGGATAGTGTGTGATAATTGCTACTTTTATTTACGATGAACATTTTTCACGCGTCAATTTTATATCACTATTCACAGTCGCGATTCTTTTACTGGAAATTAACTCGGAAAAAATGTAAGGAGAAAACAAATAAATGATAATCGTTCATGAAAATTCACATGAACGAGGTCTGTTGTAGACAGTCTTTTTGGATTTTGTGTTTCACATAGCGCACACGCACGCTCCGCCCGCCCCACACACACACACCCACATGGTGGTACCAGTGTTTATTCCAAAGGTACATGCATACACACATATTACTGGAAATATGTAGGACCGGACTGAAGCTCTGGCTTCGTCACAAATGGCAGAGTTTCCGAAATCAGAAAGGAGAGCGAAAGAGGAGGAGATGGAAAATCGATTAAGAGAATGGTCGAACGGGCGTCTGTCGATTTCATGTTACTGGATGAGGTCACTCTGACTCATCAAATGCCACATATCGGACTGCAATCGACTGACTTCGTTTACAGAAAGAATTTGGATGCTAGATAGAAGAGAAGAGAGGGAGAGAGAGAGAGAGAAAAAAGAGGACTTAAAATAGATGGAAACAGATGCTTCGGTAAAATCCGGCTCTCTGGGCATCATAACGAAATAGCAATACAATGTCTCTCTCTCTCTCTCTCTCTCTCTCTCTCTCTCTCTCTCTCACACATTTCTTCCGGTTTAAATTTATTTAGTAATTTGAATTTATCGCTAGAGACTCGCTGTACATATGAGGAGTGGAATTTTGCAATTTTAAATTGTTTAAACAAATAGACTCCACTCGAATACTTTTTTCGCCTACGGGGCCCTCCAGCCCGGTGAGCCGGGGACCCCCTCCAGAAAAACATCGATCCGAACTAGTTGAAGTCAAATAATCGCATAATTTTATTTAGGCTCCACCCAAGCAAGCATAAAGAAATAATTTCATAAAACTTGAACTATTTATTTTGTCGTAATTTGTATAAAAAGTGGCTACGTACATTAAATACATTTTCTACAATCATTAAGTACAGTAATCTTATAATTAATTCTACAATCATTAAGTACATTAAATAATACGTACATTAAATACATTTTCAAATTCCACAATTGAGTGGACGGTGGGCAAAAGCAATGTATCACCTTGGCCCGTTACTACATAATCAGAAGAATTCTGGAAGATCAACATTTACTACATAGTAGAAAATAATATAATTGTAAATCTAAACCGCCGATTTGAGAATCTATCGTAAGCTAATGCAGTTGATGCGTTTTTGAAATTGAATATAAAGAACGAAGAGGATTTCTTCAATAATTATAGACAAATCTTAATAATTCATAAATGAGCTTTAGAAGCTGGACAGATGGTCATGAAAAAATATTGAAAAAATATTTTAATTGAGGCGGGATATACATTTAAACTAGAAAAGAATAAGCAATTTTGAGGGATTTTAAAAACTAAGGAATAATTATTCCATATTCATCAAACTGTAGGTATACTTAAGTTGTATGTTTAAGTATCCAAAACAATTTTTTTAAATTCATTCATCATCAAAATGGGCAGCTGTGGCAGAGGGTCCCAGTAAGGTTGCCGCGAGAGTTGCGAATCGGCGTGCAGTCTAGTTTCCCCTAGACTTTGGTTTGCATAAAATCCAAACATTTTTTCAGTTAGAAGATGTATAGTTTCTATTTGACAGTAATTAAAATAATGAAAATGCAAATTTAAGGGAATGGCACGCATTTACAGAGAAACATCAACATTTTACGTAACATTTTGTAAAATTTGGATTTAAAAAGTAGTTTTTATCCGTAATTTCTCAAAAACAATTCTCGTCGAAAAAGCAGCAATATTATCAATATTTGTATAAAGTTTCAACTCAAATTAGCTTAATACTTCTTAAATAATCCTGCACACTAATTTCGAAAATGCAGTTTTGAGAAAAACGCGTTTGAAGTTTACATAGAATATGAATTTGTGGTAACTAATTACTTAAGTAATCTGGTATGAAGTAATTGAATTATTAATTACAGTTGTAATTGTACGTTGTTAATTTAATTACTTTTTGCCTATCTCTGCCAGCCCGCTGCGCTCTCGTTTCTACCTGCGACGCGCGCTGCGAATCCGACCGGTGAGATACAGCGTTGACGGGCTGTAACGGTTGAAGTATTTCGAATTTCGCTTTGAAACTTCGGGAAAATATTCTACATATATAGTTCTATCGTTTAACGAAACAAAGAAATCGATTTTTTATAGTTGTAAATGTTCATCCCGCCTTAAAAAATTATTAAATAAATGCTGAAGATTTTAAAACGTATATCAAAAAGTAGTACCACCCAAACTTATATACATTTTTCCAACCAGCAACAGTACTTCCAGTGAGCTCATCCAGCTATGAGAGAAGTTTTTCTGCCATGGGGTGGATTAAATGTGGCTTAGAAGCACAATGCTTCAGGAATGATTCTCCAATATGTCACTGTTGAAACGTAGATATGACATTGTTAGAAAAAATTCCAGCTGTAGAAGTGTTGAGCCGGTTTGCAGAAAAAACAAGATTTGATAAATTGGATATCTATTAAAAATAAAGTTGAAAGACTGGTAACATAAATGATGAAAAATTAGTTAATTATTTTTAAAGATATTGCAAGGGTTTGATGTACATTTTAACAGCAACTCCAACAGTCATTACATTGACTTTGAATCACATTTCAATCAACACAGCGCCGAAGTCGTGAAAGTTCATTTTAGGGGTGAAAAAGTGGGGTGAAATTGTGAAAAATCAGTTTTCATTCGATAATTCTTTAGGAAAAAATCATACAATTTTTGTTCAGATGGGAACGTTGTCGCCCTTGAAAAGACGCGTCAATGGAGTATTTGGTCATCCCTCTCCGATAATATCTTCACCCCCAAAAAAATTGTTGAAATATAAAAAACAATTGTTTATCGAATAACTCAAAAACAATCGATTTTTCGGGGATAGTTTAAATGTACGAAATGTAGAAAATAATTTTCTCTATATTTTCGTTTGTATGGACCACCCTCGAATTTTGCTATTTCCAACCCCTCTCGGGGGTTGAAAATTCGAAATGAAATTCTGGGAAAACAATTGACCGAAAATAAAGAGATACGAGTTTGGCGCTGTGGACAAAAATATATCTGATAGCTCAAGCTACAAATTGTTCCACGGCGATGAATTCGTGCGGTCAATAGATTCTCAGTATTTCATTTTTTATTTTCAACCCCCGAAAGGGGTTGGAAAAAGCAAAATTTAAGGGTAGTCCATAGAAACGAAAATATAGAGAAAATTCTCTACATTTCGTACATTTAAACCATGCCCGAAAAACGATTGTTTTTGAGTTACTCAATAAAGAATTTTTTTGTTGGTATTTTACCCATCTTTTTGGGGGTGAAGATGTTATCGGAGAATGATGATCAAATACTCGATTGACGCGTCTTTTTAAGGGTTACAACGTTCCCGATTGAACTAAAAGTGTGCGAATTTTTTCTAAAGAGTTATTGGATTAAAACTCATTTTTCAAAATTTCACCCCTCTTTTTCACCCTAAAAATGAACTTTCACGACTTCGGCGCTGTGGACAAAACTAAAGCCCGGATTTTTCTGCACATTTTGTCTCACAGCGCCTCGTGGGGGTTATAGTTTGCCATTAATCCACCCCTATCCAATTTCATCGCCTAAAAACCTCTACACTCCGATTTGTAGGCAAACTTGGATTTAGCACTCGGCACCTCCAAAGTCACCTGTCAAAAAAGTAGCCTTCTTCAATTTTTTTCCGATTACGGGAGTTTTCAGCGACAGCACGACTGTACTACTAATCTTTCGCACGACGCCGAACTTTACGCACTCACACATTTATTCAATATTATACACCGGCACTAAAAATTTAATTGTTTAAACTTAAAACTTTGAAAATATTATTCCGACGGCATAATATCGGCTGTCAGAATCGAGTGCGGAGCCGGGCTCATACGTCAGCCGGCGAATACATTTCAGAAGGTATGTGCGATCCCTGCTTTATCGAGCTCGAGCAACAGCCGTCGATATTTCATCGACGCGACAGAATGATATCTCTGCGCCCTTGCTGGAATTTGCTAGAACTAAAATCGATGGTTGTCTCGCGAATTTTCCAGAAAATTCTTGACGATTACCTGCAAAGTAGAGCCACCCAATGATCTCCGTAATTACTCGCTGGGATAAAACGTTTGAGGTCTCAAAATGTTCGCGTTGAGTCAAGGAACGACCGCTCTCTCTTCGTAAGACGATCACGTGTACCAATTTTTTTTCGTTACTTTCGTTGGGGGTCTCGCGTGGTAAGAGAAACTGTATTTTTTTTCAAAATCAGGAAAATCGCGGAGAAAGACGTTGTTCGTCTTTTCATTTGACGTCGACTGTGCAAATTTCGTGATATTCTGTAGAGCCGTTTTGGGAACACTGGGCACCTGTAATTGCATTCTGTTTTACCGGCCGAATGGTGTGACATATGGCCTTAACTGTTATCATCGAATTTACAAATGAATTCCATCATTGAGTCATCGAGTTTGCTTGTATTATCTTGAAAAATCAAATACCCATGCAGATGAATGTCGGATTGTCCATTTTTTAATGTATCACCTATTATTCCGTAGCATATACATCAGCGACCTACTTGAGATGGAAAGGTTGCACAGTAGGTCAAGTCTTTACCACTCCCCAGGCATATGTACTGTGCGCGCGAATGCCTCTTTCCCGTATTGATTCTGTAAAGTGGTGTGTGTGTGTCTGTGTGTGAGGGGGAGGACGGGGCAGACGGTTGGAAAAGCGAGAAACTGAGTTTGGAGCAGCCGACACGGGCCTGTTGAATCAAATATTGAATGACGCCGACCATATAAAATATACCCTTATAAGTTTTTGCCACCACTGTGGCAACTTTATATGGGTATACAAATATACGCCGAGGAAAAGGGTATTTCGGACGGGATATGATTCGATGTTCACCAATCACGAATTATAATAGACCGTGATACTATTAAGGTTTGTTACTACTCATTTTCCTCGGTCACTCGCTGATATTAGTTTCGATCCATGCGCGTTTTAAGGCAGTAGTCTGCTTTAGAAGCCGAAAAAAGAGTTCTTTCAGCAATTTTTTTTAAAGGGAAGGAAATGATTGCGGTAAACGAAATTTTGAGACGATAGTGTATTATATTCAAGCTTTAAAAAACAATTTTTATTATTAAAAAATATTGAAATTTTTCAAAGTTGTAACGATTTTTCTGGGGCGCCTGGAGTCTGCACTTGTAAATCGGTGCCGGTGATAGAGGTCGTGCGATGCATCTGAAACAGTCGAATCAATTTTTTTTTAAGTTTTTATGAGTTCCTTTTCTATATGAACTAAAAAAATACCGAAGAAATGATGAAACTCCAAATTTTTTCGAAGTTTGAAAAAAAAATCACTTTTTTGAAAAAAAAAAAATATTCACTTTAAGTTGCAAAACAAGTAATTTAAATAGTACTTTTGTCCAACTTTTTTAGTTCAAATAGAAGATAATTTAATACTGAAGCTAGATCACTTTGATTTTTTTCGATTGGACATATATTGTTTTTGCTATCGCCGGCACCGGTTTCTAAAACTTGTGAAAATGAAAACTCGAGAAAACGGGCTTTAAAATTTTCGGTCCAAAAAAAGATAAGTTTTTGGATACTTACACTAATTAGATGTTAATCAGCTATCCCCGGGCCATACAATAATCCTTCCTCTTCTTCAAATTGATTTTTTGAAACCTGTAAAGCAGACTACTGCCTTAAGTGGGTAAAAGTAAAAACTCTTCGTTTCATTAGGGAACGAGCTTTTTACGCGCCCATTCTTCGTCATTACGAGCTTATCACATATTTTCATTACTTACCTTCTTTCTCCCTTTTAGCCTTTTTTTTCGCTTTGCGCTTGACCTCGTCGGACTAAAACCCTGCTCTAACTCGTTCTTTCATCCGCTTTGCAGAATACTTGCTGCCTTAGGTATTCGGCTAATATTCTCGTCTCCATTATTCCCTCGAATCATGAGCATGTATACGGACATTCGTCCTTGAGTCAATACTCAATTACTCTAGAAATTGTCCTACAATCGTTCATATTACTACTTTGGTTTTGTAACCCAAATAACTTTAGAGAATTTTGCAAAATGATTTCACCAGGCTTATGATTCTGAATGTTTCGGTGTATTCGAATATTTGTGCATTCAACTGCATATTGGAAAAGTACGGGTAGAGATTAAAAACCTTGAAAATCTGAGAAAGAAAACGAGAGATCTGTGCGTTAGAGATTCCTGTTAAGCAGAACGAATTAATACCCTAACCCTAATTGATTAAGGAGCCAGTCCACATTGAAAATTTCAAAAAATCGATTTTTTTAACTGTTTTCGAAAGTACATACATTTAGAAATATTGTGTCAAAATTTTATGAAAATCCGAGCTCTCTAAATATTTTTTTACCTGAACGTCAGGACCTCCTTTGTGTACCTGAGCGTATAGCGCGCTCGGCCGATCATAGTATGAACTTCAAACGCGTTTTTCTCGAAACAACGTTTTCAAAATCTAGCTCCATCGTATCTCTAAAACTGATAAACCGATTCTCTTGAAATTTGAACCACATATCGTAAACATGATTCGCAACAAGATGACCCTCGATGGTTTTAAAATTTTGATTTTTGGTCTTTTTTTTGCGAAAAACTTCGAAAAAAACGCGTTTTACTTTTTTCGCTTTTCATCTGCCATTTTTTTATTTTTTGATACAACTTTATATCCGAGAGTCATTTTGTAGCTGGTGTCATACTGAATCTAATGGGCTTTGATTTTTTTGTTTCAGACAAGCCCTTGCCGAGTTGAGATGGAGCTACCTAGCCCACCTATTTTTGAAGCGTTATGTTAAACTATAGTTGTTGTACTTAAAAATAAATAAAAATGAATTAAAATTGTTTTTTTAATGTATTTCAAGACTTTATTTATCTAGCCCAACAACGTTTATAAAATCCTCAAAAGAAATAGCGAAAATAGCCTTTTTTCGTGGTTCCAAAGTGGACTGGCTCCTTAATAGTGTGGCATATTTTTTTTACATTCTCTGAAAGCAAAAAGCCATTTCCTTTTACAGGAGTAAAAAGAAGAGAGAAATAGGAAACTGAATATTGCTTTTCTTACAGGGGATGCCACTTTAGTATCCGCCTTTGATTTCGCCGAAACCCGTATATGTTAAAGGGCTTGAAAAACGAAAGGACACGTCTTTTTTTCCCTACTGATACACGGTATTAAGGGGTCAAATCACTCTTCGAAGTTGGACGTATTAAGAATAACAATGCAGTTTTACGTCGGCGTTAACCGATTTCAAGAAAATAAAAAAAATCTCATTCAAATGGATGCAAACTCCCCCGAGGTGAATTGAATAAGAATGGAACGTTTACTACTTTAGAAGGAAGACAAAATTGAAATTTACTTGTTGTATTTTAGCAAGAAAGCAAAGTTAAGGAGGGAAGCTAGCCCTCACACACACTGAAATGATCCTTTTCATACAGAATGAACACCTTTTCTCGCAATTCAAACGTCCATGTCCATTCGAAATATTCGTCTTAGGTTAATACGAATGCCTTTCTTTGTCAAACAAGTCATCACTCGTAATTCATGACATTGAAAAATTCGATTTTTTTGACTTGTCAAAAACAAACATTAAATACGATTTTTTAAAACGTAAATCTTTACATGCGTTCTTCCGGAAACAGCATTTACAGCGGCGGGGGGGGGGGGGGTCTCTCTACAGCTTCAACGGATCTAGTTTCAATCATTTTTAACCCGTTTTCACAGCTCTACAGCTTCGACGGTCTAGTTTAATCATTTACTCTCCATTAATAGAAGAATAAAATATGTTGAAACATTTTTCTGAAACTATTAATTTTATGTAAAAAAAATCCCCGAAGTTCATGCATTTTTCATCCCTCTAGACGGTAACCTCCCGACAAGAAGGTTGGGGCGGTTCAGTTGAGTCAAATGACGGTTTAGGATTTTTTTTAATGAACCGGAAAAACTGCAAACGATAGAGAGAATTATTTCGCCAATGCTAGTTTTTACTGAAATATATAATTAAAGTGCAAAATTATGCATTTTTACATTCTTATTACGCGAATAAGGAAAATGTTTGTGTTGCTACCGACTTTACAAAGTTAAATATGATCGATGATTAATATGAAACAACTACGTCAGTCAATGTTTTGTACAGCTCGGAATGAAATTTTGAGTCATTTATAATTATGCCTATGTATATTTAGATCACGAGATTATTTATTATTACCATTAATGAATATTAAGGGTTGCCGAAATATTGCAACTTGGCGGACATTGAGGTTGGCAGCAATGCTCTTCATTTCGCAGCCAAGATTCGTAATCTTTTATGAATCCTTGATGGTTGAATATTGAATATAATATGGTTTACGATGGGCAAGATGGGTCTTTTCTACTGTAAATACTTGAAAAGGTTTAGTTTGCGTAAATCCGTTGTTAGAAATTATTTATCTTGGTGCTAAATAGCCAACAAAATTACATCACCCATAGCGTTAACATCTTGTCTATCTAACAGCACGTAAAATCGCGCACACTAAACTATTTTTTATATCTAGTCTCTTGTGGTCAACGTTTTTTTAAATTCGTGAAGTCTCAGTAAAGTCTAGACGATAACATATATATAATATATATTTTTTTAATCTTGGATTGTGGCCAACTCTCCAACCTCCTCAGGAGAGTGAATGTTTTACTTAATTTTTCCTTAATTCCTTGAAATTGTATAATAAACTTAAAAAGAACTTGCCGGCGTTTCGTCTTTGTAATTGATTTTAAACATATCTCGGACATTATATTTGTAAGAGACTGCGGTTTAATTATTCGATTTCTCAACTGTACATTTATATCAGCAATTAGTTATCATACATTGTCTAAAAATTGTGGCAAAAAATTCTTTCAAGTGCGGAATCCGTATACATCGCACAACGCCTTTCAAAACTTGGCTGGAGAAAGTTTTTTCCCCAAATGGGCATATCAGTGACCGACTTTCGAAGTGGACATTGCGCGAAAGTTGTGCAGAAAGCAACACCTGTCGGTAAAAACATTATTACAATGATGATACCAAAAGGGACAACAGAAGGAATTTTTTTGCGTCTTTTTCAGATAGGATATTGTTATTAAATTCTGATATGAATTTGGCTTGAGAAATAATATAATCAAGGAACCGTCTCTTACACACAAACAATTATCTCTGAGATAGGCAAGACTCTTCAAATATGCATGGTTTGAAAGCAAATACATAAACGTATAGTTTGAAGGGTTTAAATATCCTATTGAGTTTGATTTCGGTCGATTTTCTGACGTCCGCTGCGAAGTACTTGGCTGTAATAATGTAGGCATCATACTCGTGAAAGGTGCATTGCCTAAAAGATCTTTGTATATGAAGCATTTTTTACGATTATCATTTTTGCACAGCTTTCGAACGTGAAGGCGATAATCCCCTTAAATAACCTTTTTTCTGCCGAAATGCGATCGTATGCGAAATTAGCTTTGGCTGACCTACTGAAATGCGACGAGTTCGCGAATTCACCCTCTTAATTGCGAAGAATAGCTTGTTATAGAAAAGAAACATTTACACAAACTTAAAGGATTATTTCGAATGCACGCAAACGTTTAAATTGCGAGGAAAGACGTTGTGTGTGAAAATGATAGTACCGATGTGTGCGGGGTAGTTTATCCGCTTAGACTTGCTTTCTTGAAAAAAAGAAAAATCATGGGAAGTTTTATTTTGTTTTCCCTCTAAAGTAGTACCTGTTCCATTTGAATTCATTCGCAAGTTAGGATATAGGATGAAAAGAATAAATATAAATATATTCATTTAAAAAGAATAAATATAAATATAAAAAAGAATAAAAAAAGAATCTAAATATAGAATGAAAAGAATAAAAGTGGAGTGGCACTCTAAACCCTTAAGAATTTTGTTTATCTTAATACGTCGTGGGTTTTTTATCCCCTTGAATGAGAAACGTTGTTGTTTCTGTTTCCTTGCATTCGGTTTGCTCTTTGTATGCGAAACTGCATTAAAACCGTGTATCGATAGATGAAAAAAATGCCTGCCTCTTAGTTTTTCAAGCCTTTTAACATATACTACTGTGTCCAAAAAATAAGGTGACATTGTATTTGTTACGAAAATTCTTTATTTATTTTTCCAAATCAATTTCATCCCCTTCAAAGTAATCCCCTCCCGATGCAATGCACTTATGCCAACGGATTTTCCAATCTTCGAAACACTGATTGTAGTCACTTTCCGGGATGGCCTTCAGTTCCGTCTTCGCTGCGGCTTGAATCTCCTCTATTCTATCAAAACGGTGTCCCCGGAGCGATCTTTTGAGCTTGCTGAACAGCCAAAAGTCGCACGGCGCCAGATCAGGTGAATACGGTGGTTGCGGAACGATATGGGTTGAGTTTTTGGCGAAATGATCACGAATTACGAGTGCAGTATGGGATGGTGCATTATCGTGGCAACGAAAAACTCACTTTTAGCAGCGCACAAAACGACGCGTATCTCAAACACTAATGAATATTTTGACATGTAAATTTGACATAGATGTCACTGACAGTACTACCAGCCTAAAAAAAAAAATAATTCTCCAAATCCTTCGACGCGCGCAGTTTAAATTCAAATGTCACCTTATTTTTTGGACACAGTAGTATGAGTTCAGACGAAATCAGAGAACACTAAAGTGAGTTATTCCCAATTCTTAAATTCGATGTACGAAGAACGCATTTTGTACGACTGCGGGAAAATCGAACTATGACTACATATACGCTCGTATATACAGAAGTCCTCGGTGCATGCAATAGTAATAATATATCGTGGGGCGCTGTAAAGGTGGTTTATACGACGTACCATAAACGCGGGGGAGCGCGCTCTAAAAAGTTTCTCAAAGCCCGTCTGAGATAGTTACGCCGAGAAGAAGATGGCTGGTAATATAGAGGTGGAGTTCTCGCGGTGGAATCGCGAGATTCGATAGACGTCAGAGATCTTGTCGTTTCGGGAGAACGAAAAGGGATGCGTAAGAGGTAGATCCGAGGTGGGTAGGTGAATGTGAGGAAAAAAAAGAAGGACGCGGGGGAGAACAAGGAAGAAGTGAGAAGGAAAAGAGGAAGCGGAACGGACAGAAACAGTGGAGGAAAAAGGTCGAGAAGGAACAAAAAGGTGACAGTGTGTGAGTGCGCCTTTACGCCTTTGGATTGGATTACGCCTTTTACCCGTTTTATATAAGATGCGACACGTAAGCATGTAGTGATGGTTTGCCATCAAGAGAGCGAAATTCTGCCTGCTTCGGATCTTTTCATTGCCAGAACATGACTTGTTACCGAAACGTTGAACAGCAAAAAGGGCTTAACTTATCAGATTGTCTACCCTTGGACATCATTGTATTATTATGCACGCACACACGCGCGCATAATTTGATGGACGCCAGGCTAGGAATGCGTATGATGCTACACAGGGATACATGAAACCATGTGTATAAGCGCATGCATATTAAATGCTCAGTTTCATCGCGCATGTAACCGTTGCTGTGGGAGTACAGTCGGGAGGGGCTGGCTACAATTAATCGGTGGTAAAAGAAAAGAAGAGGATAGCTTGGATGAGAGAAAGGGAGGGACAGAGGAAGAGGTAGGAGGGAGGCAAAAAAGGGTGGGCGGCAGGACGAGAGAATGATTTAATGAGGTTATTATGTCGCAGCAGACTTTGGGGTCTAATATCATACAAGCAAAAAAACACAATATAGGTGCAAAAGAAATAAGATTTTTAGAACCGTGAGTCGCAATACTTATGCCGTAACGGCCCTAAATGCGATTATGCGTTACTATCAGTATTTGATAGTTAGACTCAATGTCCATTCAAAACAATGATTACACTGCAATCGAAATAATAATGCGAAAATAAGAAAGATCATTCAAAATGATAACTTGAAATAACAATTGTGACGATGATGGCTATATTGCAATAGTAGAAATTTGATTTCTAGTAGATTTGTGATTTAGTGCAAGTTTGAGTTGGGAAAAAGTCCTGCCCCTGATCTGCCTTCCTTAAATAATATCAGGCCATGGTCAGGCCACCCAACGTGGATCAGATTCGCCGTGTGACGGGTCTTCGGCCAGACCCCGATCCGCCGTTCCTTGTTCCGGGAACTGATTAGGAACTGGACAGGACAACGATCAAGTACTGGGAAGGCTTTCGGTAATCTACGATCTACCCGAGTAAGATTGATAGTATTAGGTGGTATACTGATACTTATTATCCCTTTGCACTTGAGAGGTGCCTCTCGCTCATCATTCACTATCCGAGCGAAAAAGGCCTCGACCGCAAAAGGTCATTTCACAAACATCGCAAAATCATAAGCGTAAGCGCATTAAAAAAATGTGAGCCTTGTATCAGAGCTTGGCGAGCCCTTTTTTCATCATCAATTCCTACCTGGGTTCTATACTTCAGAAAATGTCGAATCAGGAAACCGACAATTTCCGAGAACAAGAATTCGGAAATCACCATAAATCCCCGCGACCGATCGCATTTTCACCAGTTGCAATAGACACGTAATAGGAACTAAAATCCACAGCTGAGAAAAAGTACAGGAGTGAGTTTCGACCGGTCTTAATGAGGCTCATAGTACTTTATTGTCCTCATAACTGAAAGGAATTGTGGATGAAAGAGAGCTTTTGAAGCTGAACATCATTTATTCCGTTTCTTAGTTCCTGTATGAGTATGTCGTCGTTGCCATTGCTATTCGTTCAATGTGATTTTCGGAAGACTACAGAAAACCAAAAAACTTATGGCAATACCGAAAAGTTGCGGCTTGGAGTCACGTGACGTATTGCATGAGCTGAATAAAGCGTTCTGATTGGTTATTGACATAGAGCGTTTTACGGATGCGTTTAGAATAAACATATTAAACATAATGGCCACAAAGACATGGAACGTGTTGCAATATCAACGACGATATGCTAAACCGTCTATATTGAGCGTACTCTGACAAATTGTTCGTGCGTTTGGCTCTCATACAATGTACATCGCTGTCTGATCCTTGCGCGAAGTGTATGAGTTAACCACGATGCTGCAGGTCGCAATACTCTGTACTGATAGAAAGGTTCCTAAGCATCTATTGCTTGAGTATTTTTACCGAGAAAAAGCACATTCTGTACGATGAAATAATCGATGAAATATACGATGAAATAAGTGATATTTTTGTATGATGAAATAATCATCTAACCGCACTAATTCATCCTGAATATCCCTGTGCAACTATGACGAACTACAGCTGTATGAGCTACCGCAAAAGAGAGAAAGCAAGAGAGAGGACAGAAGGGATGGTACAAAAGATTGCGGCGGCTCGAGGCGCCATGTGGTGCCAGTGTCGCTTGTACAGTGCTCACAGCACAGAGCCTGAGTCTCGGGTCGTGCTGGTGGGTGTAGTATTACCCTCAACTTTCGCTGTGCCGCAGTAGTATCGAGCGGTAGCGAGCTCCTCTTCCTAGCCCCTCTCACAATCCCTC
The DNA here is from genome assembly GCA_963210295.1 of Ophion ellenae. NCBI lineage: Eukaryota > Metazoa > Arthropoda > Insecta > Hymenoptera > Ichneumonidae > Ophion > Ophion ellenae. The sequence continues at coordinate 5,430,074 of OY723388.1, forward strand.
GCTCGCTCGACGCTCCTCTCGCACCAGGTTGCGCGGCCCTTTGCACTGCGTCACCTCACATTCACCTCCGCGCTGCCAGCCTTTCATCCACCCTCGCCACCTTTTTTCGGCCGCCGCTTCGCTTTTCTCGTCTCTATCTGTCGACAATGGGACACTCTGAGCGTTCAACGCATCGTTACTCTCCCTGTACAACTTAAGTTAGCAGACAACCTCATGAAATAATGCAGATGCGCGTAATCACATTTGCAGAAGCTCACGGCTTACCATTAAAAAAAATTGTATGCTGGAAGATCGAGCCAATTTACACAGAGGAGGATGAAGAACGTCTGAGGGGATAAAAGATTTTGCTGTGTTATTGCCAAACGGGTGGGGGTCAAAATATCGAATGACCAAATATAGAACTACAAAGATTTCGAAACGACAGAATCGGGAAGTCTCAAAATAACGGAGGTTAAATTATTTGAAATTTTATCCTTTGACCGATGACGAAATCGAATAACTATTACAACAAAGGATGATTTATTTGAGAGTTCATTTGATCGAGAACATATATTCAGATAGTCTACAGTTTGAGTCATACATATACAGATTCGAACAACGTACAACATTCATATCTCCGAAATAGAAAAAGAGGAGTATCTAATATTCGTGAGACACAATAGCAGAAAGCCATATATCGAGACTACAAACTTCGAATGTGTAGATCTTGGAAACGCAAATGATCGATGGTCCGAAATGGCGAACACGTTATGGCCGCCTGACCTGACTGACCACTAACGCCATCTGCCATCTTCATTCTGAAGCGCCAGTAGTTCGTTTCCAAGTTTTCGCTATCTGGACTGTTCGCCATTTTGGCACATCGCTATTTCAACTGATCGACTTTTTGGTTCTTCGCATTAATGAATGCGAAATTGTAAACTGTCGTAATATTTACAATTCGACGATCTGACGTCTCGAATTGTTTGGTGTATATATACAGGCGAATCGATATTATATCTCTCATTATTTTGTTAAATATGATATTTGTCTTCGCTATAAATCAACTCCGAGATTTTTGTATTCACATTTTCGATTAACTATTTTACAGACTATCATAAGATTCATCTATCTATATTGGAAAGTTCGTTATTACTGAATTCGAAATTTCGGTCCTTCTGAATATCGATCGTTCGCATTTCCGATCCCCACCCTACCAAACATAGTAATACTATGACAAAATCATTAAAATTAGTATGGTGTGACGAACCGGAGACGGATAAACTTTGCTATAAGTATATTCTGTTTCATAGAAATCCATCGACTTGTCCACATTCATTTATAATAATGCCCAAATGATATATGAAAAAGTCGAAGCCTAGCCATTAAGACAACATTCGCTATTATACAAAAATTGCACGTCCAATAGTAGTTGTATGTCATGCCTCGGGCTCAATATAGACGCAAATGTAGTATCCCGGTTTGACACCAATTACATCAGAAGTTCAATGCAAAAGCAAAAACGATATAGCCTCGGCAGCTCATTGCCACTCTGGAAGTGAACATCTGTTGCGAATTTTAATGTTCCGTTTTGGGCCAGTGTCAATACAAATTGCCTTGTTTTGCCAATCAAAATAATATGTAATTATCAGCAATCGGTATGAAAACAAAGGTGAAAATTCAGTTGTGAGTGTTGAAGCATCGCGCGGATATTGGCTGGCCACGTAAAACGTTATTCCGTAGCTGTGATCGTAACACCGCATCGCCCCACCCCGCGCATAGACACGTGGATTAAGACACACCCTCTGAGTTGCGTTTTGCGCAATGTACCTTTATTTATATGCCGACAAATAAGGATGCCCTATCGATAACTAGAGATCTTATTACCAATCACGGTCGTTGAACACAGAAGGATGCTCTGCCGATAACTAGATACCTTTTGACCAAGCGCGGGCATTTAAAACTCGACTACGAGATCGTGCGTCCCGTGCTTTTCGGTTCATAGAAGATCTCACTTCCTGGTTTATCAATAATAAATTTAAATTCTATTGCGTATTTCAATTATTCACAGGTAATACTCGCGTAGCTCCATACAATGCATTAATGTGACATAGCGTATCGGCCATCGTTGCTTGTTGATACGGAATCCGATCCTGATAATTGTGGGTTTGAATGACGGAATATAACCTACGTTGTAAAAGTGGCGACAACGTCATGTGACATGCGCTGTTTCTGTTTTCATCAAATGGAACTCCGTTGTCTATTGGCACGAAATTTCTCATCGCGAGGGACTCAGTTGTCGGTTGACTTGTAATTCGAGTTCCATCGTAGGATTACAAAGGCACACCGATAAGACCTGTTTCGCGATATATGCAGTGTGCATACGGCTTTAATCGAATTGGATACTGTGGTCGAGAGGACGGAGCTTGGACTTGACTTTGAAAAATCACAAGTTAGTTGTGGATTCGCAACCTATTCTGATACAATCTTCAACTTGTGCGGCTGTAGAATTGAATAAGATTCACGTCCACTAATGTTGCTGTCGGACTTGATATTTCTGTATTAACAACGAATATAGCATTTATACTGGAAAATTGAACTTTGAATTCCATTTAATAGATTTTTTACAGTGAGAAACAGCCACTTATTCATTAAAATAACTGGTACATTGGCAAAAACAAAGATTTATTTTTGGTAAGAGACTATGTCACTCTACACGGTATTATACGTGTTCAGGATCGATTTCAAAGAAATTAACCGTTTAATAATGAATATTTAATTGTTAAAACTTCCTGCACTCTGCATAGAAGAACACAGAGGAAAACGATTTTAACACCCGAATTAGTGTTTATTTTTTTTTCTTCATTTTATCTTGATAAGTAGGAATATTGATGAAAAAAGAAAACGTTTGATCACCATAAAATATAGCAGATATTTAATTATAAGGAATGTGAAACGCAGGCAAGTATCCGTTTTGCCTGATCGGAAATTAAAACATCGCAACACCGCTTCTTCGAAAAAGAGACCACACATAACCTTCCTTCAGACGCTCATCGTGAACATGAAAGCCAGCGGCAGACTGTACTACACAGACAGACACATACGCATCCACTTTTAAACTTATATATATATATATATATATATATATATATATATATATATATATATATATATATATATATATATATATATAATGTATACTAAAAAATGCGTACGTTGAGCCATACAAAGTATACACAGCCTTTTTTCAACTAAAGCCGTCGAAACGGAGTAAACATGGGACTCGACCTCCATTGACTACGTAGGGCTTGGAGTGCCAAGCAACCCTACCAACATATGGAGGGGAGAGTGGGGTTAATACGGACGCTGGATAATTCCGGACACCGCGGTATTTGGTTGCTTAGCCCTCCTCCGCGCTCAGCTAATACACTGACGAGATTGTATCGGCAATCTTTAGTTTACGGAAAGTTGACAGGACGGGAGGCCGCGCACGGGTTTCAAAGTAAGTTTTATTTAAGATTTTAGTGATATTTGTTGCAATTATCCGTGATTTTAAATGTTGTGTTTACGTAGATATATGTATGCTAGCGATACACTTTCTTTAGTTATGAATAGTCATTATATATAGCAGTCAATCATTTGCGTGTCATTCACGCAAACACCTGATTTAACCCTTTCAATACGCCGAGAAAATCAGTTTAGTGTGCCTCATTACCGGGAACAGTTATATTTCTCCTCCAAGTGATTATTACGATGGAATAACTTTTCTGCCTGAAACTTGCTCACCCGGGAAAAAAAGTTCATGTCTGAGTGGATATGTTCATATATGTTTCAGAAATTGTCATATATGTATCAGATATATTTATATCTGACATTTTACAGTATCATATATGATTATGTCTGATCATATTCCACATCACATATGCATATAGAAAATCATATCTGATCAAATACAGTATCTGGCCTGACCATGTATGAACTCATATCTGTTTATATCTGGCTAAGTACCAAGGCGAGTTGGTACCGTAAATTCGTATCTGAACATACATGATGTGATATGTGAACGTATCTGTTCGTATAAGATCACATCCGATCAAATACGGTACCAGACTCCGATATATAGATGTCATATATGTTTCTATCTGGTCAGGTACCAAGGCGAGTTGGCAGCGTGAAACCATATCTGAACATTTATGATGTGATATATGAGGCACGTTCATATAAAATTTTATCCCATCAAATACGATACCAAACCTGGAAAGCATACGAAGTCTTATACACTCATACCTTATCGTATATGCAGTTCAGTTGTTCACACATGAAAACATCTGAATATATGAAACGATATATGAGGATATGAGACTATATCCGTTCAGATATGGCACCTCACCTGACTGTATTATATGTGATCATGTTAGTTACTATAATATTATTAATTATTAACACGTCAAGTGATGACGTGTTAATAATCCCGCTCTATATGTGTAAACATTTTAATATCTTCATGACTGCACTAACAAGATTTGATCTGTCTCAACAGGGTAAGATTTGCTCTGATATAGTCGGAGTCAAACCTGGTCTGATAGTTCAGATAAACTATGATTCTATCATATGGGCAGGTGTATTGTTCATAGATGTCCAGGTCTACTGGGATCCACGGTATTTTATTCTTATATGGACAGATAGATCTGGTCCAATAAGATTAGATTAGCCTCACATGATCAGATCTGGCGCAATAAAATCAGATCTGGTCCAACAAGATCAGATCTTGCCTGGGGATTGGATCGGGTCAGACCTGCTGCGGTATGGACGGGTCTGCTCTCAAAATTATCAAAATGGCTCTGATATGATCATACATGCTTAGATATAAGCATACACGATCTGTCATGACACTACATGAACAGATATGGCCATTTTTCTTGTCTGTAGAATCAGATATGATTCAGATATATTCAGAAATGAACTTTTTTTTCTTTCTGTAGAATCAGATATGATTCAGATATATTCAGATATGAACTTCTTTTTCCCGGGCAACAAGGGTGCGAATTCCTCACCACTGAAATGCACCTATGTTTTTCAGTAACTGGGACATATGTTGTCCCAGCCGGAATTTCAATTTTTTTCCTAACTGGGACAGCATATGCCCCGTGAGCTGTGAAAGGGTTGAATGGCGACCGGCATACTGCACTAGCAGAAGAAAACCAATCTCAGTTTAGCCAAAACTCGCCGCCAAAATATTATATAATATTATATATTATAAAATATAAAATATATTTGTAGAGAACAACAGGATCGTGGAAACATGTTTTCTCTTTAAGGCGATCGCTTACAGAAAAGATTACGATAGTTCCATTGTTGGGGGAACTTGGGATCGACGGCTTGAACGTGGTGTTCATTTATGTGCTCGGCAAAAATTATTCCGATCATGCGAGTTGTGCTGGTTGTAGACTTTTAAATTGGATATAAGTTGCATTGTGAGTACATCGAGAAAGTTCAGCTGATTAGTTCATGTGGCACACACACACACGCACGCACGCAGGGCACGCGGAATGGCGACGATTTTACGTCCTCAAAATATTACTAGTTCCAGCAGCAACGGCAACTGTGGTCCGCGGGAGCTTTAAGGCTCTATACCAGTGTGACACTTTCAGAAAAACGATCGGCAATAGGGCGGCAAAGTCTTTTCGACTTACAAGTCACGTACTTAACCTATTGCGAGACCAAATGCTTTTCGTATTTGTCCAAAGGTCGCTTTAACTTTAGGATCTTGAACTGACTCTCACTCACATCAGGGAGGGAGCGCCGAACAGAATAGTGTTTTGCCCTTAACGATCGTTTCATGCATCGTCCGTCGTAACGCTAAGAGATCATGTGTAGCAGCGTAAAGGGCTATTAACTTAATTACTCAACGTTCATGTTCATGCTGTTCCGCAGTGGTACCCGTGCGGAAAACTGATAGGGCATCCCTAATAAAAATAAGGGCCTTTCAGGGCTTTTCTAGTGCTTTCCCTGGTAGGGATTTTCACAATGGGCCCAGACTTGGCCATTATCGGGATAAACTTGTAGGGATTTCCACAATAGGCCCCGACTTGGCCATTATGGGGATAAACCTGTAGGGATTTCCACAAAAGGACCCGACTTGGCCATTATAGGGATAAACCTGTAGGGATTTCCACAATAGGCCCAGACTTGGCCAGTATAGGGATAAACAAGTAGGGATTTCCACAATAGGCCCAGATCTGACTTTTATAGCGATAAACCAGTATAAATAGCTTAGGCTACATGGTTGATGGTATTTCAATTATTCAAATCGATTATATACATCGATCGAATAATATTATCGAACGCAAATTGGGAAAAAGCGTAAAGGCATTAGCAAATAAAAAATCAACGATGAACACAAATATGCAGACAAACATCAGACAGTATTTATTTATCAAATTTAAGAAACCTTTTACATAGATACAAACAATTACTCATGGTTTCACTCATACATGGAGTAATGCTAGCGCATAAGTGTGAACAGTCCCAACCGGTTTTCTCGACATTTTTATAGCAACTAATTTCCGTTCAATACTCATCATAGGGAAAATTATTTCTTCTCAAGACTTTGCTGATATTTCCCATTCATAAACTTCATCTGACTGTGTAGGATAAGTAAATAAATTGGTCTTTGTTTTTCAGATCTTTTCCTCAATGGAAATAGATTCTAGTGATTCAGTAGACCCATATATTTTTATTTATTTCTATTACACATCCATTCCTTAGAATGGATTATTTTTTGTATTAATTTTGTCATGGCAACTTGTCATAAAGGCTCACATGCAAATACGCAATCACATTCCTACGCGCGCACACATACATACACATGTACTCACGCCTACTCCTATGCACATGAACAATTACATAAAAACAAATACAGATATACCCTGACGAATTTAACATGCACGTATATCCACTGATACGGATATTCTATGGCGCTGAAATGGTTATGATGAGGCGCCGTTGAGGCATTTACAGGGCGCTAAAATGGTTTTGATGAGGCGCCATTGAGGCAACTTATAAGGCCCCGGTCGTTGCGCCTTTAATGGCCCTTGTTGACAAAGTGTGACCGGCCGCTAACGGCCCTCATGTGGCTTCCAGTTTAGGGCCCGAATAAAGTTAGGGGAATATTATTGGGGCCCGATCACAGCCCCAACTCAATTTCCGCACGGGTACACTATCCCGATTGCCACTTAACATCGTCGCCACCTTCTCGATAAGGAGCAATGGTCGACAAACTCCAGCATGAATTTGTCGACAACCCAGTCGAAACGGAACAAAAGATTATTTTCTGGGCCCTTAAAGGTTGGAATAACTCGTGAACTTGCTTTATTTTTGTCGACTCGTATAGTATCGAATAGAAAAAAGTTGTCGAATGGATTTTCTTGGCGACAAATTGTGAAAGCTGGGTAAGTGCATTTTTCAGTTATGACTAGGTGAACATGAAAAAATAAGAAGTACCCAAATACTGATGAGGTTGGAGAGTTGGTCAGTTTTTCGTCATGTACATGATGTATAAAGAACAACTGTGGGGCAGAGAGTGAGAGCGAGAGAGGGAGAAAGTTACGAATACATGTGCTGGATTATCACCACGCGGTGAAATGTAACGCGGATGTCATGAACATTTACACGTATCTACTCGTACGTTGAAAACGTTAAAGGCCGCTCACATGCAATATGCTCTGCTATACTAGGGGGCGTTTCGGCGTATCCATAGAAGGGAGATATCACCGAAAAGCCTTTCCCTATGTGAAGCATATTATATAGGTCACTGTGATGGTAATGGTACATGGTTTTGTATATACCTCGGTCTTGCTTTGGTTCTCTCTCTCTGTCTCTCTGTCTCTCTCTCTCTCTCTCTCTCTCTCTCTCTCTCTTTCCCTCCCTCCCCTCCACTCCCTACCACCCTCTCTACCGCCCATGGTTTTTAGAAATGAAAAGTCTTCAGGTTACGTTATACGACCATTATCGAACTGTTGTTGGAGCTTACTTTATTCAAGTAGAGGAGCATGTATATAATTTTCTTTCTTTCCTAGATGTAAGACTGAAGTGAATCGATGAATGTTACAGTTCATGGCAAAATAGTCGCTACATATTTCGTTTGCCCGCCGCTCCACGCACTCTCGGCATTATGATGTTCATACATATAATATTGCTATATACAAATCCAAGTGCACATACTGGTTACGTGGTTGTTACAGGGAAAATAATCTTCCCCTTCGACGACCTATTCGAGATATTGCGCTAAAAGTCTATCAGTTTTTAATTATTCTCGTCAACGTATATAGTACAGTCGAGCTGTCGCTGAAAAACCCCAGAATCGGAGAAAATTAGAAGAAGGCTAGTTTTTTGACAGGTGATTTTGTGTGTGCCGCGGGTGCTAAATCCAAGTGTGCCTAAAAATCGGGGTGTAGGGTTTTTTTAGGCGATGAAAGGAGATGGGGGTTGATTAAATATGGCAAACTATGGCCCCTACGAGGTCGGCGCCGTGAGACAAAATGTTTAGAAAAATGCGGGCTTTAGTTTTGTCCACGGCGCCGAAGTCGTGGAAGTACATTTTGGGGGTGAAAAAGTGGGGTGAAATTTTGAAAAATCAGTTTTAATTCAATAACTCTTTAGAAAAAAATCGTACACTTTTTGTTCAAATGGCAACGTTGTAGCCCTTGAAAAGATGCGTCGATCGAGTATTTGATCATTACTCTCCGATAATATCTTCACCCCCAAAAGAATTGTTGAAGAATTGACAAAAAAATTGTTTATTGAATAACTCAAAAACAATCGGTTTTTCGGGTATGGTTCAAATGTACGAAATGTAGAGAATACGTTTTTCTATATTTTCGTTGCTATGGACCACCCTTGAATTTTGATTTCCCAACCCCTCTCGGGAGTTGAAAATTCAAAATGAAATTCTGGGAAAACTATTGACCGCACGAATTCGCCGCCGTGGAAGAATTTGTAGCTTGAACCCTCAGCTACATTTATGTCCACAGCGCCAAACTCGTATCTCTTTATTTTCGGTCAATAGTTGTCCCAGAATTTCATTTTGAATTTTCAGCCCCTGAGAGGGGTTCGAAAAAGCAAAATTCCAGGGTGGTCCATGGGAACGAAAATATAGAGAAAATTATTCTCTACATTTCGTACATTTAAGCCCATCCCCGAATAATCGATTGTTTTTGAGTTATTCAATAAACAATTTTTTTGTTAATTCTTCAACAATTCTTTCGAGAGTGAAGATATTATTGGAGAGGGATGATCGAGTACTCGATCGACGCGTCTTTTCAAGGGCTACAATGTTCCCATTTGAACAAAAATTGTATGAATTTTTCCTAAAGAGTTATTGAATGAAAACTGATTTTTCAAAATTTCACTCCACTTTTTCACCCCCAAAATGAACTTCCACGACTTCGACGCTGTAGACAAAAATAAAACCCGGATTTTTCTGAACATTTGGTCTCCCGGCGCCAACCTCGTGGCTGTTGTAGTTTATCATTAATCCACTCCTATCCCCTAAAAAAACCCTACACCCCGATTTTTAGGCAAACTTGGTTTTAGCACCCGCGGCACCTACAAAATCACCTGTCAAAAAACTAGCCTTCTTCTAATTTTTTCCGATTCCAATATACAGCACGACTGTACTAATATACGAGTTTCAGAAATTGTTCTGTTTCTCTTTTGGTGTCTATCTAAATTGAAATTTCTTTCTAGATTTCATTTTTTTACAAAGGCCTGTCTGTTATGCTTGCACCGGTACCGCTCCGGTTATTATAGATCCGCGAAACTAACAATTTGTTACCATGTTCGCCAGATCCTTCTCTTGCGCGCAGTGAAAAACCTGGGTATTTAACCGTAGGCGCAGAAAAAGGCTGTCCGTTTTTTTTTGGAAATGATACATCAAATAACTTTCGCATAACGTTTTTTTTCAATTGGCCCACGGCTCATCAACTTGATTTGCGAGAAAGCCATACACACGTATCCGTTATGTATGTGCATCGATAATTTTGTTTGTGATGCTTGAATGCAAACGGTGTGGTTGGCGTTTCGACCGGGGAACGAAGCTTTCGAACAAATTTTGTTTTGCGTATGTGTGTGTTATTCTTCGTATGTTAAGTGTAGATTGTGCAGCGGGGTCATAAGTTCCGGTCGATTTGATTGGACCAGTAATTATATAGTCATACTCAACGTTCAATCGGTTTATTCTGACACGGCTAGTGTACAATGACGTCGCTGTACTGTTAATTGCTGTGTTACCCAAGAGAGGCATAAGGGAGAGAGGCTGTAACATTCAACTCTCGGATTTCACCCAGGCTTACGATTAGTTCTTTTATTTACTGGGAACTCATAGATCGACGATTAACAATAAACAATCTTCCCTACTACAAGCGATTTTAGTTACCGCACGCACGAGCCCTCTCACGCACTGATAGTGGTGTTCCGTTCATCACAAGCTCGTAACTGATTACGATCAAAGAAAAGGTAAGAGGGATATTTGGATGATACCCAATGCTCGTTGAGCCAAGTCGAAACATCTACAATTAGTAACAAAAACTGTGTAATCATATATTTTCATTGGATTTCACATTTTGACAAAAGGGCTCGGGTGTCAGTGGCCATCAGTTCTACGGATGATGAAGCGTTGTGAAAAGACAATGCTCCTACGGAAATCGTTAAAGGTAAGGTTTGGAGCGGGGAGTGTAGCACAAATGAGGTTTTCACCGCACATTGAGGCCAAACTCCAAAACCATATGAATCAACGTTGTACAATGTTCTCTTAAAACAGCGCATACCCTATAGCGAGTGTACAATTAATTACGAAAGATTGCGAAATGTTCAACATGCTAGAAAACAAATAAGACGATAAAGCGTTCCAAAAGAAAACGTGCTTACAGCTCGGTAATAAAGGCGCATTAAATTTTTTCCGGCTATATTAACTCACCGAATTGAAAGGTGTAAAATGTGGGTTGTTCCCGTCTCGTTCGCTGAATTACTTTATCACTCGTTTGTTTGTATGGACTGTCTGCGTTGTCTGACGTTGCACGGAAATATTTGCATTCCCTACCTCTCGGTGACAAAATAGAAAGCTTATAGTATCGTTGTTATGATCGTCTATTCCAACATTGTAGGTACTTATGTCGGCGATGAGCGAGAGTTTTGGATGCATTTATAAGCTTGGCAATATCAGATGATAAGGTAGGATTAGCTTTTGGTTATCAAGAAGAATCCAAACATATTCGAGAATTGAGTTCACCAAATTTTTTTGTCGCAAGGCTGATTTCCTTCGTGACTTGTATTATAACAACGTCAAATAACACGTACAAATAAACGTGGCGTAAATCCATCCCCGGGACTCCACGCGGTATACCCTGGGTAATGATAATGCAGGCGATAGTCCAAAATTTGTTAGGATTTTTTTCTCGTTAAAAGGCAACAAATTTCACAAGCAACAACGGGTGTATGGTCCCATTAAAAATAATTATGGTTACTCCGTGATCTCGGAAACACAAATAAAAAAATATTACGTGAATATGTGAAAAGGGGCATTTTCTGAAAAATGTTGAACCACTATTTCGGCGTTTTTGTTGTCCTCTTTACCAATATGTGAAAACATGTCGCTGAACACAATTGTGTCAAAGCCAAAGATACGAATAAACCCATACATTGTTATGGATTCCGAAGTAAGATTAATACAGACATTTTTTTGGCGTACCAGCAAGACGGGAACATTCTTGGACGCCTCCAAATACAGTATTCATTGTACGATTATTTCTTCGAGCTGCGAGCGGTCAAAAAATATTTCGAGGTCGCTCAAGTCTCCCAAAAATTCCAATTTTCATTTAAAAAACGATTTTTTTTCGCCCACTTCTCACCCACGAATTTCACCCCGACTAGAAATTTTGATCCGGCAGCCTGAAGACTGATCAGGCCGCTATCAAGCTGCGGTCCGCAATACCGTAGTACACGTCTGATCAGTGCCGGAAGCCCCCCGAACCAGTGGAAACTTGGTCCGGGCGCGAGTCGACACCCTGAACAGGGCCAAGTACGGTAGCCTGTATGCCGTTTATTAATATGGCGTTTATGGACGCCGTGTTACGGCACTCCTGCTCTGTGCCGGATGTCGACCGGATTAGTAAAGCCTTAGTACGGATGCGAGAATGCAACCTGGACAGGGCGAAGTCAGGTAGCCTGTATGCCACCATATTGTGGTCCATGGACGCCAGATTACGGCAGGCCTGATCTGTGCCGTGGGTGGACCGGATCGGTGGAACCTTAATACGGGCTCGAGGGGGTACGGTAGCCTGTATGTCACCGTAATATGGCGTCCATAGACGCCGTGTTACATCACGCCTGATCTGCGCCGGATGTCGGCCGGATAAATGCAGCCGTAGTTGGCGAATTAAGATTTTGAGGTTAGGTTTCATTGACGTCTTCGATATAAACCGCGTGAATTCGAATAATCTACACTCTACGAGCAGGTAATAAACATGGGCTAATTGTTTATGAACAAACGAACTGAAGCGATATTATTTATTCATAAATAATTCAAACCATTCTTAATGGCAGAACTTAAAATGACTGATTAATATATATGTGTGTGTGGGTGTGTGTGTGTGTGTGTGTGTGTCTGTGTGTGTGTGTGTGTGTGTGTGTGTGTGTGTGTGTATTTACATATATATATATATATATATATATATTATATATAAGTAAGAATAAAAGTGAATTTATTATTTTTGTCGAAATTACATGCGTGTGAGTTGTTTTCACAGCCTAAGGGCCTTTGCACACGGCGTATTTTCTACGCGCAGACGACGCGATACGAACGCGATACACACATGATCCACACGCTTTTTGAACTGAAAAACGCATATAGATCAGGTGTGTGTCGCGTTTGTCATAAAACCGCTCGAAATTATAGCTGAAAATTATGCGACCTCAGGATTGAGTGGATTGATCGAAAAATAAGCTAAACAAAATCCATGGAAGAAAATTCCATAACATTGGTAAAGTGTCATTAGATTTTCGATTCGTGGACGCGTTTTTGCGCTGCGTCGATTCAAAGTTCAGACACGACCAGTAAAAGTCCATCTTACTGTAGAAAGAATACACGGCGTGTTCGTCAGTGGTGTCAAAGTCGGTGGCGTCGAAAGTTTCTTTCTTATTACTTGGCATCGCATCGAGACGCTGCCGCGTCTCTTGATCTATAGGCAGCTACGAGCCGTAGTATGTCCTGGGTCGTGCTTTGGAAAATCTGCTGCACCAAGCCGAAACTAATGACCCCGTAAAATTACACTGAAGTAGTGTGTAACGAACATTTCAATAAATTTATAATGCGGTATATCCAATAATCGAGAATGTTTTTCATACTCGACTACTTCGATCACTTTAGGAATTGATGCGTGCAGTCAATGAGCTATGAAAGAGATAAAGATACATACACACACACATATATATATATATATATACTACTGTGTCCAAAAAATAAGGTGACATTTGAATTTAAACTGCGCGCGTCGAAGGATTTGGAGAATTTTTTTTTAGGTTGGTAGTACTGTCAGTGACGTCTATGTCAAATTTACATGTCAAAATATTCATTAGTGTTTGAGATACGCGTCGTTTGGTGAGCTGCTACAAGTGAGTTTTTCGTTGCCACGATAATGCACCATCCCATACTGCACCATCCCATACTGCACTCGTAATTCGTGATCATTTCGCCAAAAACTCAACCCATATCGTTCCGCAACCACCGTATTCACCTGATCTGGCGCCGTGCGACTTCTGGCTGTTCAGCAAGCTCAAAAGATCGCTCCGGGGACACCGTTTTGATACGATAGAGGAGATTCAAGCCGCAGCGAAGACGGAACTGAAGGCCATCCCGGAAAGTGACTACAATCAGTGTTTCGAAGATTGGAAAATCCGTTGGCATAAGTGCATTGCTTCGGGAGGGGATTACTTTGAAGGGGAAGAAATTGATTTGGAAAAATACATAAAGAATTTTCGAAATAAATACAATGTCACCTTATTTTTTGGACACAGTAGTATATATATATGGGGCATTCCATACCAATTCGACCTGAGTCTGACCCTCGACCCCTCAAATCTGGTTCCTGATTTTTCCTATCATTACTCTCACTCTACCAAGCAATTACAATTTTTTTTAGATTTTTCAAAATAAATTTGAGCGCGTCATGAATGTTTGCATGTTTTTTTTGCACACCTCGATGGCCGTAATTGAAAAATCTGAAAAAATTCCTAAAAATACAGTGTCAGATATGAAAAATGTTGGTGTAAAATTCGTAATGTCTGGGCTTTTGCTTTAACCCCTAATTAGGGTTTTTGCCAACCATTATAAAAAAAAATCGAAAATTACAAAATACACTTTAGAAAAATCTTTAGAAAGATTTTTTTTTAAATCTGGTATTATGCATACAAAATTTCGAGAAACAGTCTACAGTAAATTGACCTCGGCTTCTTATTTTTTTCATTTTTTTTGCTCAAAAAGCTAAAAAACGGGTTAAAGCAAAAGGCCAGACATTATGAATTTTACACCAACATTTTTTATATCTGACACTGTATTTTTGGGAATTTTTTCAGATTTTTCAAAATTCAAAAATTCATGACGCGCTCAAATTTATTTTGAAAAATCTGAAAAAATTCTAATTGCTTGATAGAGTGAGAGTAATCATAGGAAAAATAGGAAACCAGATTTGAGGGGTCGAGGGTCAGACCGAGGTAGAATTGGTATGGAATGCTCCACATATATATATATATATATATATATATATATATATATATATATATATATATATAGCCAGAGCGGGAGGGAGGTAGGGCTAAAGAGAATGAATGACAGACACTTTAAGAGACATGAAACGAAATGAGGCATGATCTGCAAGCCATATAGCCCCATTATATTATGTTGACAAAGATTGAAAAAATGACGAAGCATTGGAAGTACATTAAGATATTTGGTGTACGAAATGATAAACATTATCAGAAAAGTTTCGCCCCAACTTCTCACCGACGTCACATCTCCATGGCACTGATAAAGAGTCCATAGAAAAAAGTAGCGATAAAAAAAGTAGCAAAAACCACCTTCTACAATATTTTTCGAAATAATATTAAATGTATTGTACTCTGTGGATCCTTTAAAAGATGTATGGGTATAACGACATGAATAAAATGAAATCTTAATGAATTAAATAAATGAAAATATAAAAGTGAATAAAATTGGCTTATCACAGACTAAAGGCCATTCATGGAGCGTTCTTATGAATAATCCATTCAAGTTATTCGACTGTGTATGGGTGTCTGTATAAACGATGAATAGAATATCCGGTCCCGAAAAAGGGTCCGGAAAGCAATAAAACACGCTGGTCTTATAAGCACATAGACATTAAGCACACATACACACGTACACAATAGATTTGTCTTACAATCGTTTTGGCTTGAAGCTCTCAGTTCTTCGGGAAGTACTCTATTAACCTTGGGGTGAACTGGACTCACTCAGGTCCCGTTTGGCTTGTGGGTGACAAGCATAGTAGCCGCGGTTACAAACGACCGGAGACACACACGTTCGACCGACCAATTTGCGCCTACCCCTGCTGAAATGTGACCGGGCATTCCCTACTTTGTGCCCGGCCCTGCCTAGACTTGCCTTGTCTGATTTACCTGACCGGGCAATGGAACAAACCGGGAAGATCGCAAAATCGCTTTTTTACGGCTTACCATCTATGTTTGGAAACTACAATCTTTTGGCCGGGATACCTTTCGAGCAAGTACATCTCACGTAATGTCTACCTGGCCAGAACGTTAACATGTCCTGAAAAGTGGAGCTTGTCTTTGAGAAGTAAAGAAAATCTACTCTGCTTTTTACCTCATCGAACATGTTCGTAATTGATTGGGATGAAACTAATACATCTGTTGTAATTCTATTCACCATTAAAAGTATTCATTTCGCCAATGGTAATCGACGAGGATAACAATGCTTATCATAAATACCGGCATTACGATAATTATTTCAGCATAAAGAATAGGCCAAATTATTTTATGAGGCAAAAAAATTAAGCAGGCCATTTGTGGTTTTTAAACGGTACAAGCGAAGAGCTTCGCGTGATTGTGAAATAACCCTTTGCACTCAAAACTTTTTCGCTCGGATAGTGATCTCTGTGCGTTTTTTCGTCTCTTTGCCTATCAGGAAATGCGAGCGAGCGCATGTATACACTCATATACTACGCTAACAACTACCCAGGTAGGAATTGACGATAAAAAAAGGGCTCGCCAAGCTCTGAAACAAGGCTCACATTTTTTAATTCAGGCTGAGCACCAGCCTGATTTCAGGCCTAGCTGAACCCCTGAATGATAACGCAGTTTCAGGCTGTTGCACACAGGCTTGACCAAAGGCTGGTAGAAAAGCCTGTACTAAGCCTGAAACGACGAAACAACAAGGTTCAAAACGAGCCTTAATGAAGCCTTCACGAGCATTTATGACCAAGCTTATCCCAAACTCTTCTCGAGGCTATATGAGGCCTGTTTTTAGTTTTCTATATCCTACATTGGGGTAAATTTGATAAATTTGTGTAAAGAATTCATTTGATTTATTATATATATATATTTATTATTCATTATATTATTTGTTATAAAATATGTATAAAATATTTTAAACACGATACTTTATTTTATTCATTGTTTATGGGACACGTAATACACAGAGTGTACGCAAACCCCAGAGAGTGAGTATATACGAAATGTGTATGTGACGAGAAAAAAACTTTATTGTGTACCTCATAAATATCGATAAGAGAATATGTTTAAATGTTCTGAGCTGCCTCCTTCGCTTTCGTTTCTCGTGCCTTCGCACCCGACAAATTTATTGCTAATTTTTTTTTCATAAAAGTACAGAAAATATATTATTTAAAATTTATTTAATTTTATCACAACCTGAAACAAGCTTGCATCCAGCCTTGATTTTTTAGCCTTAAAATTCACTGGCTGAATAAACCTTGAAATAACCCTGAGTTTAGGCTTAGCAGCCAGTCTTGGTTCCAGGCTGCTCCAAACGATGCAATGAAACCTGGCCCAGGTCTGTCTCACTCAGGCTCGTTGAAACAAGGCTCGTACAAGTTTGTTTCCATCGTCAGACTTTTGATTCCCTACCTGGGTAGATAACCAACAAACAATATGTGTTCGAAATACTAAATTGAATACACTCCCGATTTTACCTCCTCAAGGATTTTCCCCGAGATTTTTCAGTGACTATGGTGAGAAAGGGGGAAAGGTATATCGTCGGAAACTATATGGCGCTTTTTCCACCTCAGCATGTCGTACACACGTGCTTCGATTTACGTGATAATAAGTCGGCAACAAGAGAGAGAAAGAACGGGGCAGAGAGGAAGACAAGAAGTGGGAGAGAGCGAGAGCTAGAGAGACAAAGTTATTTCTATTGAACATTTAACAGTACGGTGGCTCTCGTATTGTCCCATATTTTCGCGCTCGGATATAACCTGCAGGATAAGAGCTTAACACCCGCTTGGTTAAGCCATTCGTGTCAAGTGAAAAGGGCGTGTGAGCTACGATGAAACGCATATATAGCGATGCGCGATTTTGCACATTGAGTATATATCTATATATATTTAAATGAGTGGTCCAGATGGTACACGTGTATCATGGTGTACCTCGGTATTCTTGCGGATACACGCGTTAAAGTTTTCCTTGAGAATATATACACACGAGACCTTTATCGCGAACGATTGTACGTGACCTTTCATGCTCATCCAACTACGTAACGTCGCTTGCGCGCTTCCATGCTTGTGAGCATACACTCTCGTGTATGAATATGCTTACCCTATGGAACAAGTCCAAGTGAATATGTTGCGTGCAACGAAGGCATTACTGGGTGTATCCGCGCATACAAGGAAAAAATGCCATTCAATAACGGCAGGGCTACGTTCTTATTTTTCACTTCGTTTCCGTATACGGCTATAACTTTTTTTTCAACAGATACGCCATGAAAAATATTTAAGAATCAAACATTAGAAATAAAAAGTGAAAAATAGAGAATGAACCACTGATGTATATATTAACTGGATACGAGTTTGCCTATGGAGCCATGGGTCAGCGGCTGTACCTAATAGAAACTGAGATTCGACCATTGCAACGCCTGCCAGTCAACCTCGGTACTACATCCCAGGTAGGGAATCAAAAGGCTGACGATGGAAACAAACTTGTGCGAGCCTTGTTTCACCGAGCCTGAGTGAGACAGACTTGGGCCAGGTTTCATTGCATCGTTTGGAGCAGCCTGGAACCAAGACTGGCTGCTTAGCCTAAACTCAGGGTTATTTCAAGCTTTATTCAGCCAGTGAATTTTACGGCTAAAAAATCAAGGCTCGATGCAGGCTTGTTTCAGGTTGTGATAAAATAAAAAAAAATTTAAATATTACTTTTTCTGTACTTTTATGAATAAAAAAATTAGCAATAAATTTGTCGGGTGCGAAGGCACGAAAAACGAAAGCGAAGGAGGCAGCTCAGAACATTTAAACATATTCTCTTATCGATATTTATGAGGTACACAAAAAAGTTTTTTTCTCGTCACATACACATTTCGTATATACTCACTCTCTGGGGTTTGCGTACACTCTGTGTATTACGTGTCCCATTAACAATAAATAAAATAAAGTATTGTGTTTAAAATATTTTATATATATTTTATAACAAATAATATAATGAATAATAAATATATATAATAAATAAAATGAATTCTTTACAAATTTATTAAATTTACCCCAATGTAGAATAAAGAAAACTAAAAACAGGCCTCATATAGCCTCGAGAAGAGTTTGGGATAAGCTTGGTCATAAATGCTCGTGAAGGCTTCATTAAGGCTCGTTTTGAACCTTGTTGTTTCGTCGTTTCAGGCTTAGTACAGGCTTTTCTACCAGCATTTGGTCAAGCCTGTGTGCAACAGCCTGAAACCGCGTTATCATTCAGGGGTTCAGCTAGGCCTGAAATCAGGCTGGTGCTCAGCCTGAATTAAAAAATGTGAGCCTTGTTTCAGAGCTTGGCGAGCCCTTTTTTCATCGTCAATTCCTACCTGGGGTAGGACGCGGTGATTTAAAACAAATCAATGAGCTTACAAGTCGAAAACGATGGATCCGTCGGTTACGGCAATAATAACGATGCAAATAATGAAACAGAACGTCATCTGTAGGGAATATTGCAATATTAACAATAATGTGATGCGAAATGAAATTACTGGACTATAAATAAAAAGAAGAATAATTTACTACGATTCCGAGTCCTCATGATTGGTTATGACAGATTCCAAGTAACGAGATCTAAATCGGATAAACTTTTATCTGCTAGCATATAATTTAGGAATACAAATATCTGTATAATAATGACAATGGTACTACTTCGTCATAATTTTAGACATATTTCATACTATTTATAAACGAAGTTCTCAAAAATGTATAACATTTTAAATTGATGATTAGATTTCAAAACTATTTACAATCAATTGCGTTTTCAGTATCTTGAAATATTGCTAATTTTGCTTCCTCATAGAGCAAACTTTGTAACGGTGAAAACATTTTTTCCAGTTTTCAATGTCAACGTCTTCAAAATGTCCCAAAACTTCAAAAAAATGTCCGGATGTGTGTGTGTGTGTTTTCTGGCTCTGTAAAAAGTTAAAACGTCTATAACTCAGATTAATAATTCCATAAGCAAGTGTTGTCACTATATGCAAAATTGCGGAAAAGTTTTTTCGTCGAGGGTGCAACGCGAATATGGGGAAGCCTCCCATTGAATCGAACTTTCCGGTAGTCCTTGCATCAACTATATTTAACGATTTACTTTCATCAAATCATGATGAAAGTAAAACCCTGAATGAAAAGAACATGTCGACGATATGTTTATCGTAGAAGAATTTTTACATCACGTTTACAAGCTTATTAAACAAATTCTTATCGTGTATATTGAACTTTGTCCATATGCGCTGAGCAAAAATCATGCACTTTCTGTAACTGGTTCGAATGTTCGTGATTTCCTAAGTCGACAGATCATTTGGGCTCATCAATAACTAGAACTGTAATTCAATTGCGTGCAATACTGACTGTAAAACTAATAATACTACCTACACTATGTACTATTATTTTGACGAAACTAATTCTACTATTTTGGTAATTTACGTACTACGTTTTCCAAGTATTAATTCCAGTTTTGGCTCGTGAATCACAGTGATATACAGTGCTGATGTAAAAGCTGCGATACTTGACATTTCTATTTTGTTATTTGCCGGCAATGTATGAAATAATAAACAAAGCATACTGCCCACCTATTATTTCATATTCCATACCTTACATATTTAACAGATTGAACATCAGAGAGCAGTATACAATGTGAAGGTCGCACAAAAGATCATCAACTATGATCCTGAAATCCATCGTGATCATGACTGCAGTAGTTTTAATTCGCGAGGACATAGAAGGAATGTACACTTATATACAAGAAATTTGAATATAAGTAATCAATTTTCATCGACCAATTTTCTCCGACTTGATAACAATACCCGAACTGTTTGACCGATTCATTCCAAATTTTATACCAGCTTTACTTGCATAATGTATGTAAAAAGCCAAAATTAACACGATATCGTGAAATTTGCAAAAATTCGAGCGCTTCAAAATTTTTTCGAAACATTCGAAAATTCATCAAATCTGAAACGTTTGACTGATGTTTATAAAATACAATACTTCCATTTATGGTACTCTATTTATATTTATAAAAAAATGGCCGTAAATCTTACAGTTTCCGGAAATCAGTGCAACTACAGATATTTTTTGAAAATTTTATGTCGTCAAGTTTGTAATTTTTTTAGTAGTTTCTACAAAATTTGCAGTGAATAAAGAGATTGTATAGATTAACATCTGTGCAAAACGGGGGCGCTGTAGCTCAAACCGTTCTCGAGTTATAGACGTTTTAACTTTACAGTGCCAGAAAACACACACACATACGGACGGACATTTTTTTGAAATATCATATTTTGGAGTTTTGGGACATTTTGAACACGTTGACATTGAAAAATGGAAAAAAATGTTTTCACCGTCACCAAGTTTCCTCTATGAGGAAGCAAAATTATGATTATTTCAAGATAATCGAAACGCAATTCATTGTAAATAGTTTTTAAATCTAATCATTAATTTCAAATATACATTTTTGAGAACTTCGTTTATGAATAGTATGCAATATGTCAAAAATTATGACGGACACAACAAAGTGGTGGACAAAACAAACAAATAGCTGTATAATGATGATAATGGTACTATACCATTATCATCATTATATAGCTATTTGTATTACCAAATTATATACTAGCAAATAAATGTTCAATGTACAATTTAGATGTTTCACCCAATTTAGACTTGGAATCTTTCATAACCAATTATTAGGATTTCGGAATTGTAGTGATTTAGTCTTGTTTTTATTTATAGTCCAGTAATTTCATTATCCAACTCGTATCCAGTTCGTATATACAGGGTGAGGCACATAAAGTGTTACAGAGCAATAGCACTCAAACTATTGATCATATCCACAAATGGTTCAGACAAAAGTTTCAGTGTTCGAGAAGGCCGTCATGCTGGACACCCTATTTTTTATTGATGGAAGCGCTGAATCTACGTCAAGGTCAACTTCACATTTTTGAAAATGGAATGGTACATTTTTTCTTCAACCATCTTGTGGAGCACCCCAAGGTCAGTATCGATGATACAAATCTCAATATCTCGGATCACTACCAAATATTTGGTAGTGATCCGAGATATTTAGTTTTGTATTTCATTTTAATAGGTCACCTTGAATGACCTTGACCGACTTTGACCGCATGATGTTTTTTATGTGGCTTGAGGTGTTCTATAAGAAGGTTGAAGAAGAATGTACCATTCCATTTAAAAAAGTGGAGTTGACCTTGACATAGCTTAAGCGCCTCCACCGATAAAAAAATAGGCTGGCCGAGTATGACGGGCTTCTCGAACACTGAAACTTTTGTCTGAAACATTTTTGGATATGATCAATAGTTTGAGTGCTCTTGCTCTGTAACACTCTATGTGCCTCACCCTGTATATCAGTGGAATGAACGATAAATGTGAAACATATGAGAGGAAGAAATTCCATCCATTCGACAAAATGAGATTCCTCGTCAACCGAACAGAAATCGGCATACTACCGTGTATGCATCGTGACTGTATTTCAAACGGTAACAAGAATATCCCCGAATGGTGCCGAAAAATCTTACCCTTGTTATACATCTAGACCGGATACAAAAACTCGCTAATAGAAGGATTCAAAAATGTTTTTTTTTTCACGAGATAAATCACTCTCTCTCTCTCTCTCTTTCTCTCTCTCTCTCTCTCTCTCTCTCTCTCTCTCTCTCTCTCTCTCTCTCCCGATCCCTTCTTTCTTGCTGTTCCTTCATCAGCATCGTTCGCAGTTTCTTTGTGCTGCCTCACTGCCCTGCCTATTCATTTTTTACACTCGCACGTTTCTTTTTTTATCCTCTGTTACCCGTCGTCGTCGTCTGCGGATTATTTTTAGGTCTTGAACAGCCGGCGTATATATTCTGTTTCCGTCGTTAACTCCGTCCACCCGAGGATAAGGTAAAATCTCCAAGCTTCATACAACTGAGAATAGTTCCCCGCTAGTGTCGCGATTCACGGAGGGCTAACACCGGAAGTTGTGTTATCCAGCCATACGGCAAGCGGTTTCTCGATCAGCACTCCGAACGACGCGTTGCTAAAAATTTCGTTCATTTCTCTTTATTCTGAAAATAATAACAAAAGAACAAAGAAAATGAAAAATAGGACCCCCAACTATTCGATAGCCCGTGCACAGACGTACCATGGACGTATAGGCATTATATAGGTAATTCCCCCGAAGTTATTATTTTGCATGTAATCTGACTTTTTTAAATAGATGCATTACTTTATAGTTTGTTATTTCAAATATTTAGAAAACTGCCTACAGAAAAGATTGGGCAGAAAAATGATTGTTATCCTTTTTTCTCTGCATTTGGACTCTGAAAATCATTCCTCTGGAGTGTAACTATCCAGACTTCAGTGTCACGAGCAAATTAAAGCGGTACCAAAAATTCAAAAATATCAGAAAAACAACTTTCCTCGAAATCATTATTCAATTGCTCCCTGAAAGATTAAAAAATAATAAGCACAAGTATCTCACAATAAATCAATAAAAATTGTAACCGTTTTTCTCAATCATTCCTCTGGAGAGCAGTAAATCAGTTTATGTATTGTGTGACGGTCAGCGTTAGCTGATCATGCTTACCAGTGCCGTCTACATCTACTTTTCCGAAGAGAGTGATTGTGTCCCATCATTTTAGTAGCTTTCCCTTTTTTTCTACAGACTTTGTATGTTATGAGGTGGTATCCACAGGCGAGGGAGTCATTCCTCTGGTTATTCTTAACGGTATCATTTTTCAATGAAATA
Source organism: Ophion ellenae (assembly GCA_963210295.1). Taxonomy (NCBI): domain Eukaryota; kingdom Metazoa; phylum Arthropoda; class Insecta; order Hymenoptera; family Ichneumonidae; genus Ophion; species Ophion ellenae. The sequence goes on from OY723388.1 coordinate 5,453,579, forward strand.
AGTCACTCTATAGCTGTTCAAGTGTCTGACAAGAGAGATAGCGGTATTCAATTACTTAGAATGTATTGGCAAGTTTTTTTGCTTTTCGAACAAAAATCACGCTAAAATTGAGACGATGGTGGATACCATGTAGATATCGACAGTTATTTTTGGCCACGGTATACACAAACCACGGACGCTATACAACATTGTGTAAGCATAAATACTGGATTTTCAGTCGACGTTTGCTACATTCAAGCAGGCCGAAATAGATGTACCGCAGTCCTAAAATATACAAAAATTTCCTTTGAACTTGATCTTCCGAGATTTTTCTTTTGGCTCTAGAAAGAATCTCACCGTCTGAAAAAATCTTTCGCAATTGGGAGCGACCGAGTACGGCCGTGCTAGAAATGGCACGCGTGCCGAACGGGTGGTGGGTACGAATTACTTTAGAGTTGGAGAAAAATTGAAAGTGGGAGAAGGTGAAGGTGGAACGAAGAAGGTGAAAGGATCACGGCGAGACGATAGAAAAAGTGGAAAGGAGGGAGAAGAGCCTAAGTGGAAGTGGAAAAAGAGGCCGGGAGATGTGGTTATAGAAGAACCTGGCACATAGAAAATGTCAGAAGAAAGCAGTAGTGGTAGCGCGAGCAGAGATTAGTAGGGAGATGTACAACGCTCCCGTTTTCGGCGTGCCTCGGGAATGGCGCTAAATCGCAGCGGCGAGTTCGGGAATATAATTTTGTGATCATCGCCTCGGTCGAGGTTGCAGATTTCCTTGTAGCCGCGTGAGTCGTGATCACCGCTCAAGTTGGTATCGCAGTCAGCGTGAATACGAATGGGTAGCTCGGTGGGGGGAAAGTCTCCGCCCCTTGCAAATCGTGCTTACTCGACAGGCGAACGCAGCGAGATTTGCTGTCCGATCGAGCTCGACATATTTGTGCGGCCGTACTGCGGTTTAGAATATGCATTAAATGAATTTCAAAGTGAAAAACATGTACCGAGATCATTGTTTTCTCTCGGTTGCCTGTTTATGCCAAGAATGCGGGTTAAAAAAATTAACGACGAAACGCGTTGAAAAGTCAAACGCAGAAACGACCGTGGAAGGTTCAAAGAGAAATCTTAATGGGCTTATAGCTTGCATCGTTAGAATGCAACGATTTTTTCTTCTCTTCCTTATTTTCATTGGTATCGAAAATCATATTTTGTAGATTCGTGCTGTAGATTGTTAAATAAGGAGCCTAGAAGATGGTCGCGGGATCTTTGTAGTTTAAATCTGTTGAAAGAAATTTTGGAAATTCAGTGTGAAAATACTTCATTGCATTCCAACTTCAACATCATAAATCGTGAGCCTTTATCTATTTTTTTCTCTTCATTTTATATTCAACAAATTTCGGACTTCCTCTTGCTTTAGCTACTCTTGCCTATCCAGGCATTATTTCTAATATTTAATTCATACATGTTCCATTAAAAAAAAGACATTGCTTCCGGGGACCGGACCCGCAGTCGCTCGCAAATTTTGGTGCAAACGGTGTTGGAAGACATGATTAAGAAATAAATGTTTGTCCCAATACGTAAATGAGTTTTTATTCTTCCCCTTAGAAAATAAATTGAAAAAATTGTTGGAAAAAAGAGCGTTGATCACGAAATTATCTCTGATTAATTAATTTCTAATTAATTTTCTGAATTTGAGAAAGAAAACGTAGATTGGCTTATCATAAGCCTATCTACTTTTTTCTTCCTCAAATGCAGAAAATTTGAGGGGCAGACAGCTGTTCGTCTATCTATTTGACGTCGTTTGGCAAAGTTTCGACGGGATCTGAAGAGCCGTTTCAGAGATTTTTGGGTATCTATAATTGTTCTACCATACCGACCGCGATGAGGTGTCATTCCGTCTTAACGGGAAAGGCGATTGCAATAGCGGCGAGCGGAGAAGCTACGGAGAAGCGGGTTAATCGGCCACACAGTGACCGTCGTTACCGACCGAGTTAAGGAATCGAGAGAAGGCAGCGAGACACCGTTGCCATATGCCGAGACGGCTGAAGAGTTTATAGCACGGTCTTACATACAAGTCTGGAAACTTGTAGGGTTGAGAGTGTAGAAGGAGACAAAGTGTAGCGTAATAATCGAGATGACATCAATGGAAAACGAAATAACGATAATGAAGTGGATAAGGAGGGCGAGCAATGCGAATAGAAGATGATAGGACGGAGAGAGAAAGAGAGTTGCAAAGCTGGATCGAAGAATACACCTGGCTGAGCTACGAAGGAAGGAAAACCTAAGTTGCACATCTCAAGATTCAAGTAGATGGATTTAAGTTAAATTAGGAAAACACTTCATATGAGCCACAAAAGCGGCGACGAGAGAAAAGAGAAAAGGGAGGCCTAAAGGGGCCAGTTAGTCGGTATAAGGAAAGAACGGCTGGAACAAGGAAAAATAAAGGAGTGGAAAGGAGGATTCACTATAGATGGGTACAGGCAAGGATAAAAGAGAGTAAAGGACAATAGTAATAATATACAACAGAATCTTAAGAGGACCAGAATAAGAGCTGGAGAGAATAATGGAAAAAAGAGAGGCAGAGTGTGTAATTATAATTTGAGATTTTAATGCAAGGATTGGAGAAGAACAGACATATACAATGAAAATAAAGGAAGAGGGCAACGAAAGAAGATCAAAGGATGAAACAAGTAATAATCGGGGAACGAGAATGATAAACTACTGTACAGAAAATGGAATCAGCGTCGCTAATGGAAGACGGGAGCAGGGGCACCTCACTTATGTAGAGGAACAGGGAGAAGGAAGCTCTGTAACATACTACGTATTAGTTAACATGCAAGCAGAGCGAGAAGTCAAAGAAATTAAGATAGAACAAGGAATGGAATCGGATCACTTGCCAATAGTCATAACAACCGAGCGATGCGAACGGATAAAAAAAGAGGAAGAGACATCGAGAAAGGACAAAACGGAAAAGGGGATAAAGAGAAAAGGATAGTGTGGGAAGAAAAACTGGCAGAATTATTCGAGGAAGACTTCCAAAAGATATGGGAAATAAAGGAGAAATTGAAGACGTGAATGATAGACGGGACGTACTGGTGGGGGTAATGCAAGAAGCTGCGATGGAAGCAGGAATGGTGAGGTGGGGTGGCGGCAACGGTGAAGATAAGAAGAGTCAAAGCAGGGAAATTAGAGAGCAGAAGAAGATGGTGCGGACAAAAGTGAAGGGATTACTAAAAAACAGGGGTAGAAGAGAAAGGAAAACATCGAAAGAGGCCAGGAGTAAGCTAAAGAAGATACGGAAGAAGGAGAAAGGAAAAATGGGACGCGGTAAACGGAAGCAAAAACCTGACAAACTATAGAATACATTAAGACCCTTGAAGCCAGGGGAGCAGGAAAGCGTAACGAACTAGGAGAAGATGAATGACTTAAACACTTCAGAGAGCTGTTAGAGGAGGAAAGAGTAGTAACACGGAAGGCAGAGGCGATGAAGAAAGAGAAGAATGAAACTAGTATGAAACTAGCATGAAACTAGTGAAATAGTAGTCGATTTTTTCCAGGGGCTACCGGAAGACGGAAGGAACGAACTGCACGAGATAATAATATAACTATGGGAAGAAGGAAAAGTGGCAAGAGAATAGAAAGTAGGGAGAATTTACCGTATAGATAAAGCAGAGGACACGGGGATGGTTAAAAATTATAAGGGAAAAACGCTGATGGATGTGGGTTATAAAATATTGACGAGGATAATGCACAAAAGGCTAATGCCATTGCTAGGAGAGAAGGGGGTATTAAAGAAAATACGAGCAGGGTGAACGAATTTTACTGATAAGCAAAAATCTAAGCAGACCGGGGGGGGGGGGGTGTATGCAGCGTTCGTGGACTATCCGACGGCGTTTAACTCGGTACACTGAGGAATAATGGTGAAAGAGTAGGAGAAAGCGAGTCCAACAGTCCAAGGTAGACTTTAGGGAACGATAAAATAAATTTCCAAGGAAATACAGAATGAAATAATAACGGAAGAAGGGGAGCAGGCAAGTCTAGAACGCGGAAAGGGATTACAGGAGACGAAGTCGCAAATGGACCAGGAAGCCTTAAGAAAATGCCAACGGTAGACGGAACAACAGAGCGAACGAACAACTGGACGGCTCAAGGCTCTAAAGCGAAAGGAGATGATCCAGGAAATGTGCGAGATAGTGAGGCAGTTTGAGAAGATAGCGAGGAGAAGGGCAGAGGTGACAGAAGGAGCAGGAAAAGGCGGCATATAATTCCAATTTCATTTTACTTTGAAGAATATCGTGAGTGAATAAAATATGGGCAAATGTAAAAAAGCCCGCAAGGGTATACAAGTGGAATAAATCTAGTCTGCTTGGTCATTAGGAAAGGAGTGTTAAATTAATGGGGACGAAGCACCAGTAAGGTTGAAAAAAAATAATATTGAAAACCTGTTATTGCTGAAACCAAGTTTGATTACTAAAAAAAACGAGGGGCAAAAACAGTTAAGTAGTAAAAGCTCAACGAAAATAAGGTAAAGTTGGCAGAAAATCGTAGTTTTCCAACCCAACTTGGGGTCAAATTGCCTATGTATATGTATGTATTTCGTGTACTCAGACGACCTGAGAGCTTTCGCTGCTTGTGCCAGGTATATATATATGTCATACACGGGAGGAGCCATCGCTTTACCCGATGTTGCCGACGTAGGTATAAAACCGGGATTCTCTCGCGGCCGGACAACAGACCCTCGGGCAAACTTTTTTGCTTTGCCAAGAAGTAGGTTCGGGAAAATTCGCCAACTGATCCCTCCTATTCCTATTTATTTATCATTTGCGCTGGCCTCTTCTCTTTATGACTTTTTTCCTCTACCTCTTTCTCCCTCTACCTAGCTATTCACTTGGCCCTCTTGTTATTTTCTACAGATATAGTACATAGTTCACCGCGAGTGCAGAAAATAATGTATATCCAGTGTCTGTCCTCGAGTGACGGTACTAAAATAGTACATACATCAATTCCAATATTCATAGCAATATCGCTCGATATATAACAGGGTCCATACATGGCTACTCCAATATCAGTATATGTATTGTATCTGACCTGGAGATAAAGAATTTCCCTAGCACAAAATAAAGAAAAAAAGTTTAATAAAGACAAACCTGTCAAGCGACAATCATATGTTTATATACCACGACCATGATTCCCTCGCTTTTTCGTGCATGTGAACAGGACCTAAAAGAGGTATTTTAGAGCCGAGGCCTTAAAAAATGCGCGTTTGCATTTGTCATGCTCACGGGCATTGAACGCCGCTGTGGAACAAATCCCAGTCTTTCAGCTGTCACTTTCAATTGACACCGCGACAAATTTGTATCGAGATAAATAACATATATTTATTCATCTCGAAATTATCTTTACAAATAGTACATTCACATAATGATGCATTTCAAAAGTACTCTGATATAATGCAATACTATTTTCCTCACTTTTTCATGCGTGTGAACAGTGAACGCCTTGTTATAAATTATTAATAAGCTAGTATTTAAGATATGCTGATGCATTTCAAAATTACGTTTGATGGCAACGGGGGGCTCCGCCTCCCTACGCCCCCCACCCCCGGGTGGCGTGCGTAATGCAGCTTCCATGTGCGATACAGCCTAATATGCAATACACCTTCTGCTCGTGCTTGCAGCCATATGTATTTAACAATACAAAAGCTCCGAAAACATGGTTTTGTTATATAAATATTCATGTGCACCGTGGAGAAAGGGGCTTTTACGCCTCGCGCGATGTTTTCAGTACTCGTCTTCGCCTTGCGCGCTCGTCTACGACTCGTACCGAACTGAACATCGCGCTCGGCGTAAAAGTCCCACTTTGTCTTCTTACACAATGTACTATTATTGGCGTAAACAGTGAATAGTCATCCACTTCAGGTTTTTAGCGAAAACCTTGAAGTTATTTTTTATAACTGCCACTGAAACAATTTTTTACAGTAGAAGACAGTATTTAAGAGATACTTAGGGATCATCCATTAATCACGTGAGGTTTTTTGGCCAGTTTTTGAGGCCCCCCTCCCCCATGGTGATATGTGGTGAGGTTTCTATTATCCAAATCCTTTTCTCCCCCCCCCCCTTTTGAGCCTCACGTAAATTATAGACGACCCCACATCACCATGGGGGAGGGGGGGGGGGGGGCTCACAAAGTGGCCAAAAAACCTCACGTGATTAATGGACGATCCCTTAACTAATTATAAAATATTTTAAAAATGTAATGAACGTTTTAACACCTACTTAACAATGATAATATAAAATAAAGTAAAAGTGTACAGAGAATAAGGAATAATTTTTTTTATTCAACAAAAAAAGAAGACAATTTTCACAATAAAACTCTCTTTACTTCAAATTAATGTGCTTTCACGGTATTGTAAACATTGCTCATGCCTGGCGGAGATAATCATAATAATGAACATTGGATGTCGCGACGCGGCAATCATTAAGAGGAAACGGACGCAGCAGATTTATACGCTGCAGCAGCAGAATTAGTAAATGTTTACATTGAGAATGTACTTGGTGTCGATGGTGTCGAACTGCACTAAAGATCGCTCATTTAGGAAAATAAAAATGATAAAAAATAGGCTACGAACCACGACGAAACACAATCACCTGGCAAAGTTATCACTACTCAGCATAGGAAGTAATTTATTTCGGAACCTGTATTTTACCGAAATCGATAATAATTTTCGTAAAAAAAACTCACAAAGTTCCAGCGATTGAACTAGACTGAATTCTAAATTACAAAAATTGACTTTTTTATACACTTTTGAAAATTACATTCTATTTTTTACTCATTTTTTCTTAAGTTTTTCGCTCGTACAAAAAAAACTATCGAAGCAATCATGATAATCCTAGTTTAATCGCTGGCTTATAACATATTAAAGACGCTGTATAAATTTGAACAAGATCGGTGCAGTAGTTTCTGAAATATCGTGGTCACCGTTTCGAAAAATGGTGTTCCGAGAAAAACGCGTTTGAAAGTTCGCGCATGTGATTTATACTAAAAATTTCATCTCACCGTCAATCTGCTATGCCTGGACCATACAATAGGCCTTCCTCTTCTTCTTGGAAGTCACGCAGAGCTGCTCCGTCTTCCCTTTTCGCGATTCGGGCCTGTTTTACAAGATCACTCGTGCGCCTTTCTGAACGGTCAATCCGAGAGCTTCACGCTGTTGAACATATCCTTTAGCTTGTGGGCTGATTTTCACTCCCATGGTTTCCAAGCTCTTCAGGATAGATTTGAATGAATCCTTCGTTGAAGCTTATGACAGTGAGAAACGTGGCGATTTCAACCACTTTTGGCCCAGAATGGAGGTGCTTCGGAGCAAAAGTCCAGATTAACGAATTGAGCTACTCGTTATTATTTTGAGTTCCCGCTCCCAGGCATCTGCTTAACAATTCTTCTTTGGATAAATCCTTATAAATTGGCTTTATAACTTTTTGAACTGCTTCAGAAAGAGGCGGTTTATTGTGTTTGAATTGCTCAGCCTCTCCGAGAAGCTCATACCTGCTCCGTTCCAGGGCCGTAACTTGTGAACCACTTCGAATATCGAAAAATCCTTTGGCACACATTTTCTACACATGTTGTAGACGTGATTTATGAAAAAAAAAAAAATAGATTTTTTCGACCCGAGAAACTAGAGGAATGCCTTAATGCGTAAACATGACGATCACTAGGACCCTGACGGCCACTGGGCCGACTACCTTATGTCAATATTTATCTTTTCCTGAGCTTGTCCATTCTCTATTGTTCATGTCTTATAATATTAATTTGTGGTAGTTTAATTAATAAACCGCGTTTTCAACATTTTAGTATTATTTTTAAAAATAAAGAGACATGCAGTATTTTCGTCATCTACAGAATGACGGTGAAGTAGGGTTGGAAAGTTGGAAAGTCATACTCGCGCAAAACTTTTGTATACATGAATATATACACGGCAGAATTTGTCGCAGCGTGAGAGTATCACTTTGTGGCATTTTCTCGATGGCTTCAAAGGAGAAGTGCTGATGGTATGCCACACGAGAGGCTACAACCGAGCTAAAACACTCTCGTGCCTTCTCGCACATGCTCCACAAAGCGTAGTTGTAGCGTGCCCTATAAATACACTGCATATATGAACACACACGCGCAAACACATAGACACACAAACGCATATATATATATACATATACATACTTAGACGTTCTATATGTGTACTCTCAGAATTGCGGAGAATGGCTGCTACGACAAGTTTTCTGTCAGAAAACTTTCTATGAATTATACTCACGTACGTAGGGATCTAAGCGGGAATCATGCAAGTGGTAAATCCATCAAAGTGACTATGTGCGAAAGTAGCGGTGAATAGCTATTGTAGAGTTTGCCAAATAATAAAAAAAAAACTTCTCAAGACGTCCTTCCCTCGCATAGAATATTGCCTTCCTTAAGGGGCTATTCTACTTTGAAATGATTCTAATGGGATGAAAAAAAAAGAATTTTTATATTTGCATTTTTCAACTCTATTCCATCATAGAATTGATATCCAATTGCTGGTAAAGTCGATTTTCACTTTGTTGACTTAGTATAGCGCTTCAAAGTCGAAGAGCTCGGTGCGCGCGCTCGTCTCTAGTAGGCTATCCGCTGCGCGTCACTGGCAGCTATTGGGAACAGCTGTTTTTAATTTATACCCGATTATACATATATACCCGTATACTTCTATACATTTATTGTATAGTAGTAGTCTCCCTTTTTTACTGTGTAAGGAAAAGGACGCGATACCGGTTAGTATTGCTCTGAATGCTTCGTTTTGTTCTTAGTCGTTTTTCTCGAAACGCCTTGTGTTTACCTGGCGTTGGCGATTTCGGAAAAATGACCGAACCAATCGGGCTAAAAGAAGACTCAATTTGCAAAAAGAAGACTCCATAATAATACAAATAAATAAATGGAAAATATAAATACATATAACTCCATCCTACTTGAAATATTTTTGTAGTCAAGTTCCGGTCTCCTCCTGTTACGGTCTCACAAGCCAATTTTTTTCATAGCATTTCAAACACTCGATAATTTCCCTCCTTTTAGGTCCAAACCTTTCGGATACATCATAGAACAATGTGAACAAGTTCGGCATCAGTTGTTCTATAAATATTCACAATTGTTTAAGAAAGTTACATTTAGTGTCGTAAAGATAAATGAATTGCCTTGCGACAGCGCTTCTAAGTCCGTCTGCAGTGAGTGCGAAAGCTGCAATTCGCAGTGTGTTCTCGCTTTGCAAGACACGGAAGCTCTTGGCAGATACTTTCATGCCGCAAACAAATTTCTACACCGTGCGAAACCGTGGACCAAAGAAACTTTGGTCCACGGTTCAAGAAATGATGCCACGCGTGTTCACATTGTTCTATGATGCATTCACCATGTTTGAATGTAGAAGGTGAGTAATTAGAGTGTGTCTAAAATGCGTCGAACGAAAATTGGATTGTGATATCGTAAGAGAACGAGAATGTAACTTTCCCCCAAAAGTATTTCGACCATAAACGAGCATTTATTTCGACATTAAGGGGTCTTCTCACTTTAGATACTAAAAAAGGGGTACTTCCATGCATTTTTTTTTGTAGGTTTATATTATAGGAATTGATATAAAAGTTGTTAGACTTAATAAATACACTTTCGAAATACATTTAAAAAAAAATGATTTCCTTAAGTCACTATTTATAGACGAAAATGGTAGTTAAAACAATATCCTAAAAATTGTAGGTCTGCGCTGTTGATGAAATCTCGGAGATGGACCGTGCGAAACAAAAAAATCAAACGGTTTCAGATTCAGTATGTTGATGGGTATAGCGCATATCATACGATTTTTGATGTATGCAAAAATAAAAAAATGACGGACAGTTTTCGAACAGAAACAAAAAAACGTGTTTTTCCACCGTTTTTGGAAAAAATGAGTAAACATCTAAATTTAAAAAAATCCTTCATATGCGCTATAGCTATAGCTGTAAAGAATATGTGGTTAAAATTTCATAAGGATCGGTTCAGTAGTTTCGAAGATTTTTTCAACAAGCCGTCGGAAAACGGTGTTTCGAGAAAAACGTGTTTAAAGTTTATTTGGGCTACATAAATACATTTAATTTTTTAATTTTTTTTCGAATGTGTATTTATTAAGTGTAACAACTTTTATATCAATATCTATAATATATACCTGTCAAAAAAATTCACGAAAATAGCTTTTTGTTTAGCGTCTAAAGTGAAAAGACCCCCTAAATGAGACTGATAACTTATATTATCCCGCAAATAAAAAGAAATAACCTCAACGTCGCTGGACGAATATGTAACCCACACGGCTCGCACGGTGAAACTATCCGCAAGTCCGTCGGACTTGACACAACATGAACACTCCACATTTAATTTTGTTTTTCGCCGAAAAACAAGAAAAAAAAACAATTGTTGAACACAACCGCAAAATTTTGGACATTTTATTCATACCTGGTTGAATTCGAGGTGTCAGTTTTTCGTCTCATCGACTTTGAAGAATGCAGACGACGTCTCGTCGGAATTCGCGGGAACTAGCTTTCTCGGACATAATGCGAGATTTCTTCGAAATCGTCAACAATTGCCTATTAATTGTTGACACCCACGGATTTCCGAAGATATGCGAAGGAATAAAAATAATTGAGGTGTCAAAATGTGTTCTTAATGTGGCTATGCAGCTCTGCACCTCTCGACGTCGTGGTATTAGCCAAACTTTTTATTTTGCATCATTTCAATCACAAGCCCATCATAGCAAGTCAATCTACTTTTATTTTCGTCTATCAATTTGACGTCTTCTTGTCAAATTTCAGATGTCTTCGAATTAAAGAAGTAAATCAAAAGATCCCGCAAATGACGCTTATTCGGCTCAAAACTCGACATTTTTGCCGAAAGAAATTATGCGATGATGACACAAAACCTCAAATATTTCAGGTTATGGTCTTGCCAGATGTCCAACCTTACGATATGACGTTTTACATCTGACAATTTCAACCATAAACTCCTAGTGAGGCCTTCTGTCAAAAGGCGGAGACTTATTTGTACTCCCAATATTTTTTCATTTTTTATGTTCTTTCATGATCCTTTGCGGCCTTTTGTGATTCCATCCCCTTTACTCTTCCCATTCTATTGTACATCGCCCAGAATGCTGCTCACAGCCACACTTTTCTAATGCATCGCAATTCCAAATCAGTAGGGCTAAGTATCCCAGAAAGCTATATTTATGAGAATAATGAATTACTTAAAAAAAATTAATAAAACATGGTTACGGAGTGAGACACGGATCATGACTCTACGATTATGAACGAATCCTCGGGCCATTAAGGAAAATTATATTAGTTATTACTTTTTCCCGGCGAACAGAACTTTTTTTTACAACAAGTGCAAATCTATTACAACTTAATATGCATTGAAAACCGTTTCCCTTTCTTTTCATCTCGTTGCAGGCAAAACAATTGACGATATAGTTCCATTTCATTGAGACGAAACCATGGCGCAGAGATTGACCAATGAACAATACCATTTCTTTCTGAACATTTCATTTAAACAAAAATCAATTGATACAAGGGGGAAGTGAAAACGGGGGAATATGTATATACACATAGATATGCTACTTAGGATGATCAGCAGATTTACTTCGATGTCTTCGAGAAACTAGTTTGCTTATTGACACCTGATTCTTATATATGGTTTTATTCCTAATGTTCCTTCGTATGTCCTTAGCAAGCTTCTGCGATCTCATCCGTTTTACATTTACATCCCACGATTGTCACTTCACTATTTCCAGTTCTCCGGAGGCCACCTTCCAGAGTCTTGCGCAGAGTTGCCTTTTCTACGTTATCGAAATTACACTTGGGCGTCAATACTGGCGAATATAGTGTTTCAGTTGTATCATCTTCGGAATGCCTTCGGACCGTTTTGTGCTATGTAGTCGGTGACGGGCGTGCGCCTCTAAGCGGCGACATATTCAAGTATTGGCCGCGGCCAATGCTGCTAAACATGAAAGATCGCCGCAACTGCACACTGCAAAACATGTAGATATTTAACTCCCAAAAAGATAATCCTCTTATCTGCATTTCCTAAATGATATCGAGAAAAGGTCACGGCTTCCAGCGTGGATCAAGTTCGCCATGTAAACAAGTCTTACAAGGGGAGGGCTAGACGTTAAGGACATCGACTTTCTTTAAACTTCACACAGTTGTAGGGTCCATACACCGTGCAAGCAGTAAGTTGCGATACTCAACCGTTTCCGAGAAACCGGAAGCAGAAGTTTGGGTAAACACATTTTATACCAGTTCGTTTCAGCTGTTAGCACGAGCCACCGGTAGTGTAGCGGGCAGCGGCGCAGACTTACAATCGCGCGATAGCTGGGTCGAGTCTTGTTTGGACGATTTTTTCTTCATCTTATTCCACTGTTTTTCTTCGTTTCTTATTTTTATCATTGTTGTTACAAAAATGTCACGGCGAGTTTGAACGGCGCGGTCCAATTCTCGGACTTGACAGCGCCGAACGAAGGTGCTCGTGCAGAAATGTGACCGGGCATTCCCTATTTTGTGTCCGGCCCTGACCAGACTCGGCTTGTCTGATGTACCTGACCGGGCCCTCCCATCGACCAAACCAGGAAGATCACAAAATCATTTTTACGGCTTACCCTCTATGTTTGGAAATTATAATCTTCTGGCCGGGATAGATTGCGAGAAAGTACATCTTCACGTAATGTCTACCCGGCCAGAACATTGACATGTTTTGAAAAGTGGAGCCTGTCTTTGAGAACTAAAGAAAAGCTACTTTGCTTTTTACCACATCAAATATATTTATAATTAATTCGGACGAAACTAATACATCTGTTGTAATTCTAGTCATCATTAAAAGCATTCATTTCATCAATAATAATCGACGAGGATAACAATGCTTATCATAAATACCGGGATTACGATAACTAATTATTTGAGCATAAAGAATAACCAAATTATTTTGAGGCAAAAGTAAAGCAAGTAATTCGTGGTTTTTGAACACCTTGCCATGTTGGGAAATATCAATGTTCTCGCCTGGAAGACATCACCTGAATGTATTTTGCCAAACATCTGCCCGGTGGCTACAAGCGAAGCGCTTCGCGTAAGCAAGGTACCATCGTACGAGGATAAAAATTCGTTCTGTGAGTTGTACCACGTACAGGAGTGCTATGCTTACAGCGTGCACTTACGCTTATGATTTGGCGATACTTGTGAAATAACCCTTTGCACTCTAGGCGTTTTTCGCTCGGACAGGGATCTGTGTACGTTTTTCTGCCCTTTGCCTATCAGGAAATGCGAGCAAGCGTATGTATACACTCATATACTACCTCTGCAAGTAGATGACCAAGAAACAATATGTTTGTTGGTTATTATTGGTAACAAAAACGCTGAAACGTAATTTTTAATTTCTTCGTGTGTTCCTGGTCATTTCCCAGTCCATTCCCTACAACTTTCCTGGTCATTTACCGCTTGTTCTCCGGCCCGTTCCTGATCAGTTCCTCAGAAAGGGAAAGGCGGATCGGGGCCTAGCTTTAGACCCGTTACATTGCAAACCTATTCCAGGGTGGAAGGTCCGTCCAAAGCCTGATATTATCTAGGGAAAGCAGATCAGGGGCAATACTTTTTCCTCACTCAAATTTCTACACGGGTGGGCCTTCAGCGAGTTTTCTCGTTGGCCTCGGCCATTATTTCTGCGTCTTTCCGATTTTGAAAGTGAATCTTTGCGTACTCGGTTTTCTCGGGCGCACCTCCGTGGAATATCCTTTCCATTCGGTGCAAAATAGCTCGTGCTAACTCTCAGATCGTTTTTCGTATGTTTAACGGTCCTTTTTTCGACAGTCGATCAACAGTTCCGTGAAGGCGTCGTTCGGTAATTCTCGCGAAAAGAACAGAAAAGGATTCGGTACTCGCCGCAAGCGGTCAAAGGTCGTTTCTGACGGACTACTTGGTTGGCTCTGCGTTCTTTTTCTGCCAAGTGAATCCCACGGAATTCTTAAACGTGAGGCTTCTTTTTTTTGTTATTATTTCCGGATCGTGTCTATATATTTTTCGTGACAATAACATGCTACGAACAATTATAATTTCGCGTTTTGCCGTGTAGATCGGTGACTTTTTTGGCCTGACTCTGTCATTGGTCACCGCTCCGACCCAGAGTGTCAGCGGACAGTTTGAACAATTCTGAAGAATAACATGATTTTTCCTCTTTTTTCTTTAAAATAACTCATTTTGTTATTTTTCTAGAGGATGTAATGGATTTTTATGAGGAATGTAATGGAAAGTACGGTAAATTTGTGTAATCGTACGACGTAATGAAGCTTGAAGAAAATCAGTGTCCTGAACACCTGGCCGTTCCCTTGTTCGACCAGGTCCCGACCGGCCACATAAGCATAAGTGCACGCTGTAAGTATGGCACTTCTGTACCCGGTATAACAACGGGTCGCAGTCTTAGCGTTGTACGATGGTACTTCGGTTACGCGAGAGTGCTTCGCTTGAATCCGCCTGGCGGATTATTGAGGAAATACATTGAGGCAATGTCTTCCCGGTTAGAGCATTGATATTTCTTGACAAGGATACTTCGATTTTAAAAACTACGAACCGCCTGCTCAGATCTTTTGCCTTGTTAAATTAATTGGTTATCGATTATGTTAAAATAAAAACTTGTAATACCGTTCTTTTATTGTCGTAGATAATCATTGATAATAAAATTGTTTAAAATGTTAGATACAATTACAGCAAATGTATTATTTTTATCCTAATCAATTATAAATATCGTCGATAGGGCGAAAAAGAGAGCAGCTATCCACAGTTCTTAAATTCAGGATTTAATTTTCAGGAAATGTCAGTGATTTGGTCGGGAATACATTACGTAAGAGTGTACTTTCCCGCAATGTATTTCCGGCCAGAATATGGAAATTTCCGTACATATGGTGTGAATCGTGAAAAATGATTTTGTGGTATACCCGCTCTGTTCCATACAAGGGGAAATCACAGGCGAATCGGATGAAGCGAGACTGGTCAGGGCCCGACACAAAATTGAAAATGCCGATTCACATCTGTACGGACGATCGTGCGTTCACTACCGCCGTCGTTGGACCATTATTATTCTCAACCAGTAATTTCCACCTCATTGAAATTACTTCGAGAATTCAGGATGCCATACTTTCATTCTTCAATGACTTTTTCGTGTACTAGGCTCCGATTTGACTTGGAATTTAGTTCGATTTTGTCTGTTCTCCTCCTTATTAACGAATGAAGAAATTCATCGTTAAAACTTCTCCTTTACGGCTGGTTGAAATTATTTTGACTCAAAGAAACAAGTCAGGCGGGTATCTTCTTCAGTGTCGAAACACAAGGACTAGGTGACTAGTTTTCATAAATAAAAAATCTCCGGTTTTCTAAAATTCACGCGGACGAATTATTTTGGCGAATAGTTTCATCAAACGTTCAAGCGTGCAAGGACATAAATCTTGATACAGTGTAACTGTCGGATTTTAGTAGCAGTTATAATTATTCGAAAGCTGCGCAAAATAATGTACGTTAGGACATTACCATTAAGGGCGAGTGAAGCAAAGGAGTCGGTCAATGACGATATTTATAGTTTAACGACGATTTGGCTGTCGCGACGAAACCCGACTTGTTTTTGTTCTTCTGAATTCATCGGGTTGACTGAACTCATCCGGTTAACCCTGGGCACACAGACACCGTTCGCGCGGCGGTTTATACGGCCGCGTCATCGCTCGCGGGATCAGTTACGCAATTCCATGACTGGATTTTTTTTTGTTTCATGATTGAACTCGGCAAAATTATAGAATCCGCGGTGGGATGAGATTTATTTCCATGTGCGTTGGGAAAGTAACAGGGACTTCTCTCTTCGAGTTTGGGGGGGGGGGGGGGGGGGGGGCATCGAAATATGCAGTCATTGACAGCAAGGTTATTTTGAGCCTCACCATGTTTCATTTCATATATAAAATTCGTGCACAAATCCAACGTGCAATGGAAGAACCATACAAAGAATCATAATTGTTAGTTATGAAGCCGACAGAGAAATCTCACAAATCTATTTTTCACGCCACTAAATTGAATACTTTATAATATTGGAAACGGAAAATATTCATGTTGAAAAATCGACTGTCGCGATCAAGTCGAGCCTTCTGCCTGCTAAACCACTTTTTTATCTACATTAAGATTAAATTTTCATTTTCTGTTTTGTTTCAAGTAAGTATCACGAAGCTGTGATAAAAATTGCGAGCGCATGGCACACAAGCGACGCCTACATTTGTTGCGACCGCACTATAATTCCATGGAAGAAAAACTATTTACTTGTTAACCCAAGGGTAAGGCTCCTGAACTCGTGCGGTACTGGGAAATTGAACATTTTCACAGAAGGCCACTCAGTCGCGGGTCAACGAGAAAAATAGCCACTTAGGTATAATTCTAAACCTCAAAGGGCGCACCACTGTATACATTTGCTCGACCCGGAAAATCCCTCTGGTATTTTTCTCTTACCCAACATGCACAACCGTATACATACACATTATATACATATAAATCCGCGCGCGCGTGTTTGTGTGTCTGTGTGTTTATAAAGTAAACATACGCAAAAAATGATACGGAACGCGTTAACTAAAAATTCTTTAGAATTATTTAATCCGTGACATATGAAATTGGCTGGCTTCGAAAGAAAAAGTCGTTGACCATCTTTTAATACTCCTCAATTTTTTGCGAACCCTTGTTGAGTAATTAATGCGTCGTGATAATTGTTAAAAATTAATTACTTTGAGAAATGACATTATTTTCAAAATCTTCAATGTTTGCCGATCCGAGCATAATCGAATGCCGCAGCAACGCGGTGCAGAAAACAGCGGTAAAATAAATCTTAGACATTTTAATTAAAATGTTGAAACAATTAATTGTTTTAATAAGTATACATTATTTACGACCACATTTGTGTTCAGTAGATGCGAGAGGTCTCACTTCTCTCAGCCAATATGGTCGGTTATAACAAACTGCAAACCGCAGTAGTAAAAGTAATGCAAAAATAACTGTTTAAACAATTATTAATACATTTCTTCCCGATCACGATTGTGATCAGCAAATGTGATTGCTGTTTATGCGCTACACAACCTAACGATAAAAATGATTGTTTAAACAATCATTGTTGCTTTTATTCTCGAACACTGTTGAGATCGGTAGATACCTTTCAGCAAACGTTCTTACACAGAATTTTTGAGATTTACGACCTTAATTTGAAAAAAGAAGTCTCCATAATAATCTAAATAAAGAAAAGGAAGATATAAATACATACAATTCGGTCTTACTTGAACTATTTTTGTAGTAAAGTTCCGGTCTCTTCCTCTTATTAGTCTCACGATCTAACTTTTGTACAGAACAATAAGAACAAGTTCGGCGTCAGTTGATCTATAAATAGTCATCATTGTTTTAAAAAATTATATTTTGTGTCACAAAGATAAATGGATTGCTTCACGTCAGCGTTTATAACTCTGTGTACGGTAAGAGTCCATGCGAAAAACTACAAGTAAAGGAAGCAATCATTTGTTAGATTTTCTTCATAGTACTGTCCATCTGAAAAACTCTGGGATTCAGTGAATCATCAGAACGTTTCTCTCGCCGCTGAACAAAATGACAGTTTGATAAGTAGCCGGGTAAGTTATTCGCTTTGCCACTGCTTGTCAAAACTTGTCACCTTGTTCTGTGGTGATAAAAATCTTCTGATGATCCACTGAATCCCTCTACAGAAAGTTATAAAAAGTGTTACCCAGCGTTTAGGAAAGCCTTAGTTACCCTAAGGCTTTCCTAAACCTTAGGGTAACCTCGATAGGTCCCTACCAAGGCTTGCCCTGATAAGCCCTATCACCCGTTCAGAAATGTGACCGGGCGTTCCCTACTTTGTGTCCGGCCCTGGCCGGACTTGCTTTGTCTGATTTACCTAATCGGGCCCCCATGGAACAAACCGGGAAGATCGCAAAACCGTTTTTTTACGGCTTACCCCCTATGTTTAGAAATTACAATCTTCTCGTCGGGATACACTGTGAGCAAGTACATCTTCACGTAACGTCTACCCAGCCAGAACATTGACATGTTCTGAAAAGTGGAGCCTGTCTTTAAGAACTAAAGAAAAGCTACTTTGCTTTTCACCTCATCAAATATATTTGTAATTGATTGGCATAAAACTAATACATCTGTTGTAATTCTATAGATCATTAAGAGCATTCATTTCATTAATGATAATCGACAAGGATAACAATGCTCATCATTAATACCGGGATTACGATAACCAATGATTCGATTATAAAGAATAGCTAAATTATTTTATGAGGCAAACAAATAAAGCAGGTCATTCGTGGTTTTTGAACGCCTTGTCGCCATGCTGGGAAATATCAGTGTTTTGGTTCGGAAGACATTACCTGATTGTATTTCGCCAACAATCCGCCAGATGGCGACAAGCGAAGCGCTTCGCGTAAGCGAGTTACCATCGTACGAGGATAAAAGTTCGTCCTGTGAGTTGTACCACGTACAGAAGTGCTATTCTTGCAGCGTGCACTTACGCTTGTGATTTTGCAAGACTTACGAAATAGCCCTTTGCACTCTAGGCCTTTTTCACTCGGATAGTGATCCGTGTACTTTTTCAGTCTCGTTGCCTATCAAGAAATGCGAGCAAGCGCATGCATACACTCATATACTACTTTAGCAAGTAGATAACCAACAAACAATATGTTGTCGAAATACGAAATTGGATACGCTCCCGATTTAATCTCCTCAAGGATTTCAAAAATGCTGAAACGGCATTTTTAATTTCCTCATTTTTTCCTGGCTGTTTCCCGATCTATTCTCTACAACTTCCTTGGTCATTTACCGCTTGTTCTCCGGCCCATTCCTGATCAGTTCCCCAGAAAGGGAAGGCGGATCAGGACCTAGCCTTAGACCCGTTACAATGCGAACCTATTCCAGGATGGAAGGCTTGTCAAGAGTCTGATATCATCTAGGACAGGCAGATCAGGGGCAGAACTTTCTCCCAATTCAAGTTTCTACACGGGTGAGGTTTTTCATAATAAGGCCCTATGCAGTCTTTCCCAGGTGAAGTCCTGCCGAAGCTTTCCCTGATAAGGCCATGAATAGGCTTGCCCTAAAACTGGCTCAGCAGTCGATACATACACATACCACTATATCTATATATATATATATCTATATCTATATCTATGTAAAAGGGTACTTATCGGTACCAAAATCGGCCCCCAACGGTACATACCGGGACATTTGTCACATACGGGGACGGACCCGGTATTTTTGTAGATTAAACGGATGATGTGGGGTCCGGTCCCAATTTTATTTAACGGTAATTATTATGACCTTGCATATTGTGGATGAAAGGTGTTTATGGGGACCACGACCACGTAAAAAACATAGAGGCAAATGCACGAGCTCTGGGTGAAAACATAAGTGAATATAGGCAAAGGCAGCATGGGGTACACGAATGAAAATAAAATTCAAACATTGGTCACAGAAATCATAAAATGTATTGCTTTACTCGATAATTTGATGTTTGTATTGTTCACGGAACAGAAAAAAAATCTCAAATACTATCAATTATACTGTTACAACCTTCAATTAAACAAAAAAAAAAAATAGGACGGTACTGTTGAGATATGATAATTCAAGGGAAAAAAGCGTCATAGTGGGCGTTTTAAAAAAGTATTTACTTGGACATTTAAAAAGGGCCCATTCCGGAGTGAAAAAAACACCGATAGTCGTGAAAAATAAGCAATAAACAAAAATAAGCAATAAGATAGTCGTGAAAAATAAGCAATCGAACAGCGGTTCGAAAAATTATGAGATCATCGTATAAACACCATATAAATTTAAAATATACGAAAAATATATATAAAAAAAATATTTAAAAATCGTAAATGAATCCAGTTTGTCCCCGACAG
The DNA here is from genome assembly GCA_963210295.1 of Ophion ellenae. Lineage (NCBI taxonomy): Eukaryota > Metazoa > Arthropoda > Insecta > Hymenoptera > Ichneumonidae > Ophion > Ophion ellenae. The sequence goes on from OY723388.1 coordinate 5,473,551, forward strand.
TCGACACAGATGAAAACTCTGTGCTTGTCGCAAATCCTAAAAGGTTTCATGGTTTTCCAGGTAGTATTGTAATGAGTTTTTAATTAAGTAGATGGACGTCGCAAAGAATTCGCATTTCGAAGTAATGCATATAAACTAGATAGCATTTTTTTACCGTTCTAATATTCACACTTACATTGCGTAGAGTGATCCCACGCAGAAAACGAAATACGAATTGTTACGTAAAAATATACGTACAGATCACATGGGGGTCAAAACGACCCAAGCGCCCGCCCAATTTTTTTATGTATCGACTACCACACCAAACTGCTGTCGCAAATCGTCCAACCCGAATCGGTACGTACAAAGGACCTCCAAAGCACCCTTACAAAGCATAACAGCCTTCTTGGCCGCCTACAATTTGTAATAATTTTTGCTCAAAGTCGCGCGTGGGGTCCCCTGAACCCTATGCGGAAGGTTAACCGTATATTTGAGTGATGCAAGTTAAGCACTCACTTACTCGGTGCCTTTATGCGGCCCTCGTAATAACTAATTGTTAGTCAGCTTTGAAACTCGAACAATGGTCGGACTCTTACCAGTGTACTTTTGAGAGAGTGAAAGTATAGAATACGAGAATAATAATCAAATTTAAACATTGTCCGCGGAGATCAACATCAATTACCATATCATATTTTAAAAATTCATTACGTTACTTGATAATTTAATGGATGGATTGTTGTTCACTGAATAAAAAAATTAAGAATTATTCTGAAATGCCATATATTATACGGTTACAACTTTTTTTTTTCAAAATGTTGGGACACTACATTGACATAAGAAGAATTTAATACAGTACCCGAAACGAGGCACAAAACATTCATCGTGGGAAACAAAGTAGTAGATTAACATGAGATACAGAGTTTATTTCTTCGACTTTCTTTGGGACGCTTTATTCTTGGTACGTTTTATTTTTGAAATCATCAAAATATTGATATTTTTATTCAATTAATAGGCAAGTATGATTAATGTATTATCAATACCAGGATGTACTTATGAAAGAAGCCCCGAATCGCGAACGCGAAGATTGTGGTCCTGATATGTACCTTTACATAAAAAACAGTTTGCCCGTGTACGTCCGCGTGTAATGGTATATGTCAGTACCGTTTCCGTTTCGTAATGAATAATATGAGGACCAAACGGGTTCTGGTCCTGAAATATACCTTTACGAAAAAGAATATTTTTATACTGTACGTCCGCATGTAATGGTATATGTCGGTACCGGCTCTGTTCCCTAATGGATGATACAGGGTCCAGGCGGATTATCGTGATTTGTGGTTCCAGTATGCACCTTTACGATAAATAATAGTTTCGACGTGTACATTTATGTGTAATGATACAAAACGGTACCATTTAAAATGTCGTATAGGTCAATATGGGGACATTGGACTCTACTCAAATGAGTGGTGCAACTTTGTACCATTCCACGTGGATATATTCATCGAAACCATTTTTTCTATAAAGGTGCATGTTGGGACCGCACATCCCACGAATATCCGTTTTGTCCCCATATTACCCATTACAAAACTTCGGTGTACCAGTTTATTACAGTACCATTACACGCGAACGTACGCAATTGAACTATTCTTTTCCCAGAAGGACGTTTCACGACCATAACCGACCCGATCGTTGGGCGAGCCCTGTAGAATGATTCTTCTGTGATTATGCATGCGATATGCTGTTATTATTTATCGATAACGAAAACTGTCGCTACCGAGTTATAACGAGTTACAGAATCACGCTATTGGTTCAATACATCGTTTCGAGGCTTAATATAATATTCGAACTAAACCTGTCTAATATTTTCTGTCTATATTGAATGGCTAATAATTTTGTGTATCGAGGATTGTATTAGGACAACTAAAACATTTTTTCACAACGTTATCCACCGCCATGAAATAAACTGGCAAAACGCAAGTGTGTCCAGTAAAAATGGATTCAACTTAAAAAATTGGCTATCTGTCACTTCCAGGTTTTTCGTTAATCGTATAATTCTACGATTAAATGAACTTACCTTAAGTGAAGTTCGATCTGGATTATATGAGCCGTCTCGTCCGAATAGATCATACGTGTAGTAACGTTGTTACTGCTAGAATATCCACAGTCCATTCAAAGGAGAGGAAGTCAAGTGGTGCTCTCTTCTCCGTTACCTCAGTAGGCCCTGCACGCCCGTCCTTTGCTTCTATCCGCCATTACTTTTAAAGAATCCAGCTCGCAACAAGGGTATGGGTTATTTGGGTGGGACTGATCTATTCGGACGAGACGGCTCATATAATCCAGATCGAACTTCACTTAAGGTAAGTTCGTTCAATCGTAGAATTATATTTCGCCGTCTCGTCCTCTAGATCATACGTGTAGATGTTTAAAGAATGTTGCGAGCTTTACGGCTCATCAATGAATTATTTTATGTAATTTATTAATTAGGTTACAAGCTCTAACAATTCAACATTGTGTATTCGTACACATAACTTAATTCTTTTATTTTTATTGTTTTTTATTTTATTTTATTTTATTTTTATTTTTCAGCCTGATCGAAAGTTGCGGATGCAAAATCTTGTGATTGTATCACAGGCTGGTTATAATAATTAGCGAAAACACTGGAGTTTTGAGTCCACCCAGCAGCTCGACGAATGAACTCAATATTGACACCTTTTCTCAACGCTTTGGGTGTTGCGGCATGTCTAGTACTATGAGCCGTAAAAATTGTAGTATCGATGCCGCTGTTATTTATAGTTTGTTTGATCCATCGACTAATGGTCTGCGAAGTAGCGGTATGAAAGGGTTTTTTGAATGTAAGAAACAGAAATTTATCTTCTGCGTTACGTATACTTTTTGTTCTTTCGATATAAGTTAAAACCGTAGAGGCTACGCATAATTGTGGGAGCTCTTCAAGAATGGGTACGATTAAGAGTGGTTGATTGCGTTTAAGACATGATGTTTTTAGGCGATCCGTTATGTGAATTTGTAATACCCTATTCACGATTGAGATATTTTCAACCCGAATCAATGAAAGCGTTTGAACCCGCTGTGCGGTTATCAATGCAAGAAGCGTTACTAGTTTGAGAGTTAGCTTTGCAATTGGCATTTGCTCATTAGCGCCGAATTTTTGCACATAATTGAGAACATATTGAGGATCCCATGTGGCTGTGTATTTTGGCTTTTGGGGCTTTTTGTTAGCAACACCCTTGAAGAATCTTTTTATTCGTTCGTCAGTACCGATTTCTTCAGTCAATATAAGCGATAGCGCCGAGCGGTGACAATTCATTGTGCTGTATGACCTGGCCTTTTCGAATCGCGTTGTCAAGAATTCGAGGACTTGCGATATCGAGGCTTGATACGGTGAGGTTTAGGTTTCGCGACAAAATTCCCACCACAGTTTATACATTACATCGTATTGTTTCTTAGTGCTTTCAGACAGTGACGCGAGAATTATTGGTTGCGCTGATTCCGGGACTCCCTTGATCCGAAATGCTTCGCTGATAATCGCGCTGCAACCAGTGTAAGCGTCTTGGAGAGTGGATGAGGTTCGCTGTACAGTCCCGATAACAGTTCTTCGTGAGGTCTAAATACGATTGGTTTGGATACTAACAATTTTTTGAATAGCGGAAACCAACTTTGGGTTGGCCAATTCGGAACTACTACTACACCTTCCGCTTCATCATGTATAATTTGTCGTAAGGCACGCAATATGACCGAAAAGGGCTGAAATGCATAAAAATATTGTTTCGACCAGGACAAGGTAAATGCGTCGACGGCTATTGATTCTGGATCAATATGCCATGGCACAAATCGTGTAACCTTCGCATTTCGGCTAGACGCGAATAAATCGATATCGAAAGTACCAAACGTTTTTTCAATTCTATTGAAGGCCCAGTTTGCTAATTCCCACTCGGTTTCTTTAGGAAGAATTCGCGACTCCCGGTCGGCCTCTGTATTGTCTTTCGACTTGATGTATGATCCGAACAGCCAGATATCACGAGATTCGCACCATTGCCAGATTTCTTTACTAAGATTAGCCAGTCTTGGAAATTGAACGCTCCCGAATCTATTAATGTATGCAACTGCAGTCGTATTGTCGATTCTGAAGAGAATTTCGCATGATCGCTTATCTTTTGCAAAACACTTAAGGCCATTATACAATGCTTGTAACTCAAGAAAGTTTATGTGTTCGTCCTGTTGTTCAGACGTCCACCAAACCATGGGCTTTTTCCCCGTTACAAAAGGCGCCCCAGCCTGTTTTGGATGCGTCCGTAAAGATTTCCATGCTATAGCCTGATTTGCGGATGGGACACGAAGCGTTTGGGTTTTTATTTATCCACCACTCCATGTCTGACTTCGCGTTTGCAGATATGCTCATGCTTTTTTCGAAATTATCGTTTTTATTAGTCAACGCTAGAAACTTCTCACGCTCTAGGCCCTTCACGTAAACCTGCCCATACTTAACAGCGGGGCATGCGGCAACTAGCTTTCCAACAAAACCGGCAGTCTCGTATTTTACATTTTTTCTTTTGTTGAAATTTCCTGGATACGTCAAGAATATTTTGTTTCTTCTTATCCGTTAGTTTTATGCAGAATTCCGCGCTATCCAGAATAAAGCCTAAAAATTGACATTGTCTAGATGGTGTCAATTTGAAACAGGGACTGGAAGTAATCAGACTTATTGGCTGACGAGCTCAAAGCCAATTTTATCTCTGGATTAATTATTGGTGCTTTCATGAGGGTACAATTTTCGCTCGCTGGATATTTCTTGACAAGCTCCTTTCTCACATTTTTATCTAAGCCTACTTGGAATATTTTGTTCCATCTCTCGGCGATTTCCGGAAGGATATCCGGGCCCATCGTATCGTCTTGAGTCGGATCGTCACCCAGTAATTGGAGAGTCGTGGGATCGATTTTTGTTGGCGACTCGGATTTACCCTCTTTATCGTCGTTTGAGATCGTCTTTTGTCGTGCTGTTGTCTCCGTGACATCTGAAGGGTTACAAAACCCCGACCGGCAACGCAGATATTTGTTGCACTCGCTCGATGTCGAATCTTCTGTCGACGACCGACTGAAACGTCGTCGGTGACGGGAATTCCTGTCACAAGATTTCGAGCGACTTTCTGGTGAACCTGACGAATGTTGGCTTTCGCACGACATATCACGCTGATTCCAACCCTTTAGGGGGCGTCCATTAATTACGTGAGGCGTTTAGGGGGGGGAGGGGGTCGAGCGAAATCTCACCCAATCTCACGTGGGGGAGAGGGGGGCTTCGGCAAATCTCACGTAATTTTAGTAATTTTAGTAATTTTAGTAATCACATAATTTTTATCACGTAGGGAGAGTCTCCCTACTACTTTACATGGTGGAGTAAATGGTACTACAACCGCAGTTACTTCTACTACAATTTATTTTCCGTGAACGTATGCATTTTGAAAAATCTCACGTGAGATTAGGGGAGGGGGGAGGGGGTCGAGCAAAATCTCACGACATCTCACCAGGGGGAGAGGGGGGGTCGAAAAATCGCCAAAATCACCTCACGTAATTAATGGATGCCCCCTTACTGTTGGGGGTTGATCAGTTTGTGGATGATCACGGTACTTTCCCCGTGTTGGGGGCCGTTCGTCATACTCATGGGATGATTCTCGTCTGTAACGCTCTTGTTGAGACGCATGCGAGCGATCTCTTGTCGAGGATCGTGGTCGCCGGGACGATCGCTTGCGTTTTATCAGAGTCTCAATTTTCTCTAGAAGGTCGTATGAACTCTTACTGTGATTCCGGTTCCTTCTTTTATTGCTCTCAGATCTTCTCTTAGGTGATGGCATGATGACAATTCTCAAAACAAAACGTTTTTAAATGCTAGCCGTTTATGGACGTGTGAATTCTGTCGCACAGAAAAACGTAATGGCGGATAGAAGCAAAGGACGGGCGTGCAGGGCCTACTGAGGTAACGGAGAAGAGAGCACCACTTGACTTCCTTTCCTTTGAATGGACTGTGGATATTCTAGCAGTAACAACGTTACTACATGTATGATCTAGAGGACGAGACGGCGAAATATAACTAAGAGATGCAAACTTAGCACTCCTGTATATGGTGCCTTTAATTGATCCTTGTTATAACTTAGGGAGCTTTGAAACTCGAACAACGATCGAACTCTTACCAGTGTTTTTTTAATGAGAGTTACAGTATAAAACGAGAATAATACATTTAAGCTGAAAGCCACTAATTGGACAATGAAAATCTGAATTGAATTCTCGTTTGATCAAAAACGCTACAGCAGCATCTAGACAAGTATCCGAAATCGGAATTGTAATATTTCGATCAAGCATCTTGCTGTAACCGACATCCGAATAGGGACCGTAACGCGTCCATGCCGCTCGTGGTGCCGACATGTACCCTTAGAGAAGATACGTACACCCGCGCTTAACGGTCCATAACGATGTTAACCACAGTTGTGTTGTGACCAATGATGTCGTGATATACTATAACGAGGAAACGTACGCATCGAATTTTCTTATTTGAAGGTACATATCGGGACACAAACAAACTCAGTGTCTAGAGTAAGATAAAAGTTTTGAAAAATCCAAATATGCATTATCCAATTAACGGCTTTTGACTTCAAATTATTACTCTTATTTTCTATTGGTTTATATATTAATGTACACACAGAAGTTTTCATTCTTTGTTCCAGTTTTATGGTTGAAACGGTATTTACGAGGCCCTGATAGTTATAGCATTTGTACACGTAAGTTTTCGCTGTAAGAGTGTGCTTAGTAGTCTGTGTGATATTTTTTCAACGCGAAGACCTCAGTCTGCTGTCGATGAGACGCGCTTACAGTTCGGTGGTAAAAAATGTTTGCGTTAGTGCGGTTCGGCGATGAATCCCTTTATGTTTGCAAAATCGAGGATGTTACCGTCAATGAAACCGGAACTACTGTACGGTTTAAGGGGTCTCGTTATCTTGCGGAAGTTTTGGAACTTAGTGGTAAGTAATGTTTAAATGAAAAAAGTGCATTCAACTTAATTGAATACAATGTAGCTACAGTAACCGAAATTATTTCGCATGTCACAAGTATTCAAAATATCTCGCTTTGATTACTTTCATTATAGTATTTTATCTGTATATATGTAAATATTTTCAGTACGCAAAAGAAAGCTCGAAACGTTAAGAATCAAATTGCAAACAGAACAATTGGAGAAGCTACATAACAGTCCAGGTGCGTATATTATGTAGCTGCATTATGACAATTTTTTAATGATTTCGGCCGTATCGCACATTTATTAAAATAGTTTTTTCTTGTTTTCTTTTCTCGATTTTACTGCGATTATATTTAAAAGTCAATCAAATTTTTGGCACGGTTTTACAAGTTACGTTTCAAGTTACGTCATTTTTTCGGCCCTTTCAGCTTAAAAAAAGATGGCAGATAGAAATATTCTTTTTCGGATGAGAACTATAGGTGTGGTAACAAAACTCTGCAAAATTGAGCAAAATCCGTTTTACAGTTTTTGGGATATCATGGAAAAATACAGTTGTGGGAAAAACGCGTTGTAAAGTTCAAGTACGATGTACATAAAGGAAATTTCGAGTCACCATTAGTGTGCTATGCCGGGTCCATACATTCGACCTCTCACATAGGATGATCGTCTTAAGGATGTTCGGTACGGGCGATACAATGTTGCCATGCTAAACCATATTAAAAACATAAAAAATTTCGAAAAGTTCAAAATTTTATCAAATTTGGTGAACATATTCTTTAGTGCCAAATTTGACAATACAATTTTTTTCAGATTTTTCTTCTGCACAGTTATCCAGTAAGTTAACACTAAAGTTCACGTGCATAAGCATAGCGTTTCCGTATATATAGGTATACATTGCGGGCATAAGAAATCTGCTTTAATGCTTAATAACTCGATGACTAAGTAGAAGAAAATTTTGAACTGAATGTTGAAGAACATTATCACCAAATTTGATCAATTTCTTAACATTTTGACTTTTGTATCGAAACTCCTTAACACCTTTGACGGACATACCCAAATTGTTTTTAGCACGAGATGTTCCGCACAATGAAAAAGAAATAGAAGACGCGCAGCTGGTAGAACGAGTTTCGTTAACGTCCAGTGATGAGCATGTATCACACAAAAAACTGTCGATTAGATTCGATCAAAAATGCTATCCAGAGACACAGTTCGAGAAAGAAGTTCCGCTGATGTCAAGTGACGATAAAATGTCAGACGAAAAACTGTTAGTCGCAGTCGATACAAAAAATCTTTCAGAGGCCAACGACATAAATCAAAACCAGATGCACGAGTCTAAGGCAAATTCAGGTACACTTCGATATGAACTATATAATGGTGGTTTGATCTATTGCCGGGCACTTATATTATTTTTGTTTTTTTATTTAAAATAGTTAGGGACAATTAGTTACTAGATACACTCATTACAAAAATTAAGGGAACAGTAAAATTAAAAAAAATTTCATTGATTTTTGAATAGCTGTAACTTTGTGAACAATGATCGTATCGTAAAAAATGGGGTTTTAAAGCTCGAAATCTCTAGTTTACGAATCTTACCGATAAATTTTGTTTTAAGCAAGAAGCTCGGCGTAAATCTAAGAAATAGCGCTAGGCAAAAATTTTCGATTTTTTTTTTTCATCATCCACGGTCTTAAATTTTCTTATAGGCATGATTGATACTGCCGTCATTTAGCCTCATTCATCAGCTTCAAAACGGTAGTTTTTGGACCTCTGTACGACCATTTGTCGCTGAGATATCGGCGTTTAAAGAAAAAAGAGCTTTTTCCATAGATCATCAATATCTTATGAACAAATGATCGGACAGGGAGCTAAAGATGGGTTTAGTAAACTGGAATAAATTTTCCAAAAGGACCTTTTGGTACTTTAGAGATTATTTTTAACTTCGATATTGGTTTGACAAACACGAAAAAATGACTTCTTTCCCGTTTTGGAAAATCCATGTCAACTTTGCAAATATTGCGAAAATGACTCATGTTTCTAGGTTTTTTTTCCTTCCATGCCCAAGGACCCCCCACAATTTAAAATTGATCGGCTGAACCGTTATTTTTACCGAAGCGTCAGAGTTTTATCAACAATTAAAGGAACACTTTTATTGTTCCTTAAATGTCAATTTATGATGATTAAAAGGAAAAAAAATACCATTATCTTTTTTCACAGTTCCGCAATAACTTTTCTTTTAATCTTGGAAAAAGAAAAAAAATTCAAAATTTCGAAAAAAGAAAAATCCAAAAATCAAACAAAAAAAAAGTAAAATTTTGAAATGTTTTTTTTTTAATTTGCAATTTTTCTCTTTTTCTAAGTTAAAAAAAAGTTATCGCGAAACTCTAAAAAGAAATGAAGGCAAATTTTTTTTTTCGTTTTAATCATCATTAATTCACATTTGAGGAACATTCGAAGTTTTCGTTTAATTTTTGATAAAACTTTGACGCTTCGGTAAAAAAAAACGGTGCGGTCGATCTATTTTAAATTATGTCTTTGGGTATATATTGAACTAAAATAAACGTAGAAACGAGTCATTTTCGCAATATTCGCAAAGTTGACGTGGATTTTCCAAAACGGGAAAAAGTCATCTTTTCGTACTTTGTCAAATCAATATAAAGGTTAAAAAAAACTTCTCCAAGGTACCAAAAGGGGCGTTTAGACAATTTAATCCAGTTTACGAAACCCACTTTTAGCTCACTGTTCAATCATTTATTCATGAGATATTGATGATCGACGAAAAAAAGCTCTTTTTTTCTTTAAACGCCGATATCTCAGCGACAAATGGTCGTACAGAGGTCCAAGAACTACCATTCTGAAGATGAATAATCAGGCTAAATGACCCCAGTATTGATCAAGCTAAAAAAAAATGTTGCGCCGGTGGGCGATTTTGAAAAAAAAATCGCAAATTTTTGCCTTGCGCTATTTCTTAGATTTACGCCGAGCGTGTTGCTTAAAAAAAAATGTACCGGTGAGATTCGTCAACTGGAGATTTCAAGCTTTAACACCCCATTTTTTTTTACGATACGGCCATTTTTCACGAAGTTACAGCTATTCAAGAATCAATGAATTTTTTTGGAAATTTTACTGTTCTCTTAATTTTTGTAACGAGTGTATAATGAAGTAATAATAATATTTAACATCGTAAAAGAGAATCTTATTGTTTTCGTACTATGAATTTGTAACAGCCGAACCCAGGACAGCTGAAGCTCGAAAAAAGCCCGTCGTTGTTGAAGACAAACGAGTAAATGTTCTACAAAAAAAGGGTCCGTCAAAAAGATGGGAATTGGACGTCACGAATCTAAACATTTCGACGACTTTCGATAATTTGCATACGTTGTCATCGATAAAGTTTCTACCTGATGGTTGGTTAAATGATCGAAAAAAGAATAGTTACTATAAATAATTAAGGGGTAACACCGCTGTAGAATTTGCAAAAAATTGATTTTTAAAAATTGGCTTAAGGAATGCTTTGAGCCATCTAGAATGCGGGGAAAAAGTTTGGCATCTGTAAAACAAACGGCTGGCCTGTGTGCGAGACGTCGACAGTTGTCTCGGAGCACATTTTTTTCAAAACTGCACACAACATAACTCCAACATTTTTCATTATTTTCACTCCAAATTTTGAGCACATCCTTAAAACAACACTTCGAAGAGAAATACGTACGGGATTTTCCATGAGTTAGTTATAACTAGTTATTAACACATGATTGTCCTTTTTTGAGTGAACAATTGAGTTTTAATTTAAATGCTCGCCGATTACACAAAAATTCATATTTTCAAAATCCCCTATGTATTCTCTTTTCTAGCTATCCTCATGTAAATTAATAGAATTTGTAGTGTTTTTTTCCCACATATAGATTTGCATCAGTTATATTGTGTGCCGCTGAACGTCTTAAATTCAACATGCCTCGCGAGAATGGCTCCAGTGTCACTATTTTGTATAATTTTTTTTGGTTCACATAGAGATATGACTTATAACATCCTTGAATATTATTAACCTCTTACTTGTCCTTTCACCAAAAAAATCACTTAATTTTCGACGTTTACAGTGGTGTAAGTCCTGAATAAATAACATATAGTTTGATGATATACATACCAATGGAGGTTGAGCTCTATTCGATACATTTTGAAATATTTACATGCATATACGAATATATTTAAACACACGGCATGCTCTTTAGAAATCGATACGTCTCTGACGGAAACAGCGAACATTTTGATGTCCGCCAATAGCTCAATGTGGGGCAACGTTTGTTCAACCGCCGAATTCGCGAGCCCTCAAAAAGAGTTGCAATTACTTGAACTGCGGCCTGCCGATAATGAAGGGGACATCACCACAGCCCTCGACATAAACAATAAATATGCTCATGAAGGGCAGATTGAAGGGTTTGTTGAAGATCTATATTATCTTTCTTTGCGGAGGATAGACACCGACGACTAAACCTTCTGGACATCCAATACTGTGATGATTATTGCCTGTCATGTTTTTTTTTAAACTAGAGATCGTTTAACAGTACGTAATACATCTTTGGATAGTCAACTTGGGTGCCCTTTGACATATCGCTTGATTGGGGAAGGTACTGTATAGACTGTTATTTATCAGTATGGTAGTTTGTATGCATAGTACTTATTATTTTCTATTTAAGGTGAGAACCAATCTAATCTGCCCGATACACATGAAGAGGAAAGAGGACGTTCCGATGAATCTGAGTACATGCCAAATGCTACCGGATCTGACGGAAGCGGTGGGGGCAGGGAATTTCATCGAGGGTCCCGGAAAACATCATCGAAAATGCGAACGATAGTACTATGCAGTCAACCAACACTCGGGACAACGTAATTTCGCTGGATATCGTAAATACAGTCGGCCATAGTGCACCAGATGATGAGCTGATGCATGTAGTGACTACTGAATCGGGCACCAAAAAAGATTATTGTGTGTATTGTAACACTGAGCAAGCAAAACTCAGTCGTCATGTTACACGAAAACATAAGACGGAAGAAGATGTGTCAGAATATATAAGCCACGCCAAAGGTTCCGATGAACGAAAAAAAATTATGGCTATAATACGAAGGGAAGCGCACTTTGCTTTTAATACCATTCGAACACTGAATACTGGTGAACGAAAGGTAATCCGCAGACCAAACGCTCGGTACGGAAAAAACGCCAAAGATTTTGCAACGTGCCGCCCTTCGTGCTTCGGCGATTACGCTAGAACGAGTTTACGCCATCACGTACGGCACTGTACGCAACGAAAGACTACCAACCGCAGAGACATAGTAGTTCATTCCAAAACAGTAACAGGTCGCATTCACCACGGAGCGAGCAATATTCTTCGACAGCGAGTTTTCCCATCAATGCACGAGGACGACGTGGTCAAAACCATTCGATACGATGAGCTCGCCATACTGTTTGGAAATGAGCTCTGTCGAAAATACCAAGATCCTCATTTTTATGACATGGTTAGACAGAGATTGCGCCAACTTGGCCGATTTCTTATTGAAGTGCGTAAACAGACGAAACGCGTGCACGATTTTTTCAGTCTGTTCTACCCCAATAACTACAACGCTACTGTGCTCGCAATTTACTCCCTTGCCGGTCTCAACGAACGCCAAACTGGATATGCATTGCCATCTCTTGCAACTTCACGCAGCACATTAATTAAACAAATGGGAGGCGTATGCATTTCGGAATGGATCAAGCGGCAAGACAAACAAAAACAAACGTACGCGGAGGATTTTTTAAAACTCCTTACAGAAGATTACGCATCGAGTATTTCTCGTACAGCCCTCGAAACCTGTGCTCAGCGGAAGAGACAAAAAAAACCGAGTTGCCAGCGAATAGCGACATACAAAAGCTACAGATTTTTCTCCGCAATGACATCCAGAAAAATTACGCCACATTAGTAAAAGAATTCTCACGGGTTGGATGGATCGATTTGGCATCATTGACATTGGTGGCACTTCAGCTTTTCAACCGACGGCGTCCCGGAGAAACGGAACGCATTTTAATCAGCGATTTCGAAAGTTACGAGATTATCAATAAAAATAACATCGGTGAAGCATATGAGGCCTTTTCTTCGGAAGAAAAAAAAGCTGCTGAGAAATACGTTCGCTTTGAGATTAGAGGAAAACTCAACCGTACCGTTCCTATACTAATGCACACGGACCTCGCCAAATCTGTGAAAGTTCTATTGGCGCTGCGAAAAGAAGCGAACGTAGATGCGAAGAATCCGTATGTGTTTGGGATCGCAGGGAACATAAGGGGCGATTTCAAGTACCTCCGCGCTTGCCAATTGATGCGGCGATATGCTGTAGAATGCGGCGCGTCGAAACCTGAGACGCTACGCGGAACGCCTTTGCGGAAACACGTCGCAACGATGTGTGTCAGTTTTAATTTAACTGATGACGAGCTGTCAGCACTTACAGATTTCATGGGACATGACAAAGCGATTCACATGGATTTCTATCGAAAGCCGGCCGTCACTCGTCAGATCTTTCTAATGACGAAAGTGTTGGAAATCGTTCAAGGCAAGGAAACCGACGACTCCGGCGATGATACGGACAGTGAGGACGATTCGGCTGTAGCATCACAAAATAACACGACCGCAGAAAGCACTGAAGCAGTTGATACACTGCACGAATCTTCAATAGAGGCTCCGACCAACAAGGCTAAAAAAAAACTCGACGAACTCGATCAAGTAAGAATGGGTTTTTACAGTTGGCTATATTTAACAAGGGACATGTATTTTCTTTACGCCAATTACTTAATAATATTGCAAACTATCGCAGAAAGCCGCTGTGTACTCGAGTACTACAGTGCAATATTTAATTAGTAAAAGTCCAACGTAATGTGCACTATTACATTACATTAGAAATGACTCGACAAAATCGGTCCATATATAAATTTAAATAAATTGAATGGAAATTCGGACTAAATTTGGCCAGTCAAAGTGTACTTAATGGAAAAGTCCATATTACGGTGAACTTTCACGAATAAAAATTTGAACACACTATAAATGCTCATTTTTTTTGCCGCTTCGCCTTATGGGAAGTACAAACGTGTGCGTTGGTCAAGCGAGGAGAAAACGATCGCTTTACGAGAATTTGGTGACTACATCGAACGGAAGAAGTTGCCATCTTTTAAGACCATACAGGACGTTATCGATAGAAACGGCGGTTTCTCCGCCCGCAGTGTTTCCACAATAAAAACATGGCTGAGCAACCAAATAAAGCGAAAATTGTAAATTGAAGATGTTTACATTTTCCCCAAACTTGTGCGTTAAAACTTGCTGTATTTAATGTCCCTGTTATTTCGTTGCCGAGGACCCACCATAATACTACAATAAGCGAAAGTTTTAAATCGTTGATGTGTTTTGAAATTTTATTAATTAATAAACGTTTCATATTTGCCAAGTGCATCCAACTATTTCAGCATGAACCTACCCATTTCCTTACAATCTTCCTGGACCCGCTAAGAAAATTTAAACAATGTTCGTGGAAATCATAAAATTCATTGCGTTACTTGATCATTCAATGTTTGAATTGTTGTTCAATGGACAGAAAAAGTAAAGAACCATTGTCAAATACGATTAATTATACTGTTACGACTTTAAAAAAAAGTGAATACAATTTATATGACAGGTTCTTAACCCTTCGTTGACACACTTATAGGTGACTACGATTTTGACTCATTTGGTCAATTTGGGAAGGTAGATAAAGTACCCGGATAGTACTTCATCCACCTGGCATTAACAAGCCTCCAATGGATTTTTATTGAAAATAATCAGGGAACCACTATGAACATTTCTTAATATGTCTGTGTAATTTAAATTAGGAAAATATAAATTCGAATCATTTTTAAAAATAATGAAAAATTTCCAATTTTATAAAAGTGAGCATTTTACTAAAAATCCATCTGGGTTACAATGACGCAGTATGTCAACGTAGGATTAATACCGTCTACGAAATAATACGCAAAACAAGCATCGTGGGGACCAAAATAACAGATTAACGTGAGATATAGAGTTTATTTGTCCATTTCTCTTTTATCTACCTATTAAAAATGTATCCATTTAAAAAATGGATTAGTTACACCGAGCGGGGAAAACCAATGCACGTTTTCTTTTTCAAATCGTCAAAATATTAATATTTTCATTAATTTATTAGGCAAGTACTATTAATGTATTATTAAGAGGTATGCAAAACCTTAGAGTTATTAAAACAGGTCGATTTTCAAATTTTCATTTCGTCTCGGGTTTGGGATGATAAGGTCGATCTTTCGCACACAGATTTACATAATCTCGACATGTCACCGTTTTTCATTGCAAAATATATATAAACAACGTGATCATTGTTATTCAATCTCAGGGCTGTAGCCTCCGCACGGCTCGGTCGCGTATGTGATTCCGGTAAGTTGATCTAAAGTAAAAAATGGAATCTAAATTGATCTAAAATTGATCTAAAGTAAAAAATGGAAAAAAATACATTTAGTACAAGGGTAAAGCTACAAATTCACCGGATACCTTTTCGAAATTTGAAAAATTGCATAAATTTCACTGTATTAAAATAAAAGGTCATAAAATATAAGGAAAGGTTATAAAATATGGCCAATCCAAATTTGAAGTAAATTGGACGATTAAATTTTGAGACATGACGTACGCCAAATTGGAAAGTGTACTTTCGAGATAAACTTTCTCGGTATACAATTTTCGTATAAATGTTTAGGTCTGTAAAGTCGGTTGCCAAATTCACATAGATAACCGTCTCGAGTCGCGTCCGCGCCCCCTCACTTCTATATATTCTGGAAATTCGCGTCCGCGCCTCGTCCTCGCCTGACGTCTTTTCTGTGTGGCCTGCGCCTAACGCAACCCATGTAGAGTGATCGGTAGTGGCCAACGATTGGCCGATGCGCGACGCCGAGCCTGCCAACATTGGCACTCGAGCTTGGCCCGATCATCGACCGAGCCTCGGATGATAAGAGCGGCCCGATATTCGCAATCAATATTGGCCCTAGAATGGCTTATGAGAATCGGCCGAGCATCGCGTAGGAGTTCATTCGAGAATCGGCCAACAATCAGTCCCCGTGAAGATTGCCATCATTGGCACTCGAGCTTGGCCCGATTATCGACCGAGTCTTGGCGGATAATTGTGACCCGATATAGATCACCAAAATTGGTCCTGCACTGCCAAAAAAAAAAAATTGATTCTTTTTGTATTGTAATTCGTCATTACCGGGTCTTTCGAAACGATTAGTTCGAAGAAAATATTTCACCTATATGGGACTCGAACCTTGAACCTACCTACTCATAGCCAAGCACGCTGCCCCTATGCTACCGAGTGCTCGTAACATTTGAATCGCAGATATGCCATAAGAGACCGAATGGATTCTCATCATTATTAGTATCGCATAAACTATATCAATTAGTTAATATCATCGTGATAATTAGAGAGTGTTATCGACTGACATGTTGGAGAATTTCCAAATCTAACCTATATATATATATAATTCCTCTCGCTCCACCCTCTCTACCCCCACAACCCTTTAATATGTGTGTTCCAATAAAGACAGACCATTTGTTCATTAGTTCGAGTTTAATTTGAATAAATAAACATATTTAAAATGAATAATTCCAATAATGGAATGCAATAGGAAAAAATTGATTTCACAAAAAATCTAGTTAATTCAAATAAAGAATAAATAAATAGACGCGGTTAGTTAATATTAATAGAATTTTTCTGTCAGTGTAGGATGGTTCATAAAAATGGGCAGAGTATCGCGTATGAGCTCGTTCGAGAATCAGCCAACATTGAGTGCATTGATTTGGTAGTATGGTTGTTAAGACTAATGTCCAATGGACTCGTAAAAAGTATTCATCTCGTCTCTCAATGACTTCGACGCGAAACAATGAATCGTCAATATACGAATTGCGGTTTGATCATGCGTTACTCGGCCGAACATTGGCCTCGTATCGGCAAAAACATGATTGGCGAGTCTATACTTCGCCAAACATCGACCTCGTATCGATAAGCCAATGATTAGAGAGCCTATATTTGGCCGAACATTGGCCTCGTATCGGCAAACCAATGATTGGCGAGTCTATACTTCGTCAAACATCGGCCTCATATCGATTACCCAATAATGAACGAGTCTATACTTGGCCGAACATTGGCCTCGTATTGGCAAACCAATGATTGGCCAGCCTATACTTCGTCAAACATCGGCCTCGTATCGACAAGCCAATGATTGGCAAGTCTATGTTTGGCCGAACATTGGCCGCGTATCGGCAACCCAATGATTGGCGAGTCTATACTTCGCCAAACATCGGCCTCGTATCGACAAGCCAATGATTAGCGAGTCTATATTTGGCCGAACATTGGCCTCGTATTGGCAAACCAATGTTGGCTAGTCAATACTCAGCCGAGCATTGGCGTACAATTGGGTAATCGATCATCGCCCCGCCAACATTGGTCCAAGTATTGGCCGTTACGGTTCGATTGGCGAAACCTACATGGGAACGGGGCGTTCTGACCTGCTCCACTAAAATCGTCATATCTCGGTCAATTTTTGTAGCTTTTACAAAATATGTGAACCAAATCAAAGTCAAAACTCTACGCAATAAGACAATACAATAAACCAAAACTCGATTTTTTTAAATTCCAAGGTTATGCGTATCCCCGGACGTATTTATGAAACAAGCTCTGGATCTCGATCGTGCAAACTGTGGTCCTGATCTGTACCTCTGGGAAAAAATATAATTTGATACTGTACGACCACGTGTAATGGTATATATCGGTACCGTTCTCGTTTCGTAATGAATAATATGAGGACCGGCCGGATTGCGGTCCTGAAATATACCTTTACGAAAAAGAATAGTTTGATGCTGTACGACTGCGTGTAATGGTATATGCCGGTACCGGTTCTAATCCCTAATGGATGATACAGGGACCAGGCAGATGATTGTATGATTTGTGGTTCCAGCATGCACCTTTGCGAGAAAGAATATTTTCGACGGGTACATCTACACGTAATGGTACAAAACGGTACCATTGCAAATGTCGTATAGGTCAATATGGGGACATTGGAGTCTACTCAAATAACTGGTACCACTTTGTTCTATTTCACGTCGATGTATTAATCGAAACCATTTTTTTTCTATAAAGGTGCATGTTGCTTACAGTTTGGGGTCTTGACGAGTGTTGTGGTTCTTGGCTTTGCAGTTTTAAGAAACTGCCAGCATAATTTTATTCAATCTTTGTAATGTTTATCGAATATGTGTGTACCCTTTCAGCGAAGAGCTTATACATTTTCAAGACAGCGAGGGAAATACGTGAAAATGGAAGAACAAAATGAATTGTTTTCTTAAAAAGTAATGAAGCTTCTGATTTTTTGAATCTATAGATTTAATTGACAATGAAATGGCAAAAACGAAGAAAATAGTGATGCGTTTATTAGCGCACCAATTCCAAATATCCAGCTTTGAAACATCAACGGGGAACGGGGTTCCTACTTACACTTGCTAGGCCATCTGTTTGCCATCAGTAGGTTTGATCGCATATTCGTACGAACTAACAAAGTTTGCGCGAACAAGCATTCAATCATTTTAGTTATGCGATTACATTGCGCGTATGTCAGTTAGGACGTCTATTCGATACCTGTATGTTTAATCGCGGGTTCGAATGAACAAAATTGGATAAGCTTCCGAAAAGCAGGAAACCGACTTTCGATCTGAAATTTAGCATACACCTTCTTTTTAATGTTATAAGACTTGCATTAAAAGGATTTTAGGCGACTTGCAATATTTTGCGATAAAATCGAAATTTTTAACGTTAGGATGAAGGTACGTAAAAATTTACCCTTTGATCGGGCCGAAATTTTGCACAAGTCTTTCTTTTAATGTCTTAAGAGATCCGCTAAAAGGATTTTTGGCAACGCGCCATAGTTTTCAAGATATCGATGTTTGAAAGTTTTTTTTTTACTGTGCCTCCATTATGTCTATAGCGAACAGGCTCAGTTCTGGCTGTACCTACATATGTTATGGCGCGCTCCGCTGGGTGGATCTTCGCCTAGTCTAGAGAGTGTGCTTGTGGTATGTATGGTGAGTGCGTCCATGTAAACTGGTATACTGGTGCGGGCGCGGCCTACCTCGGATATCTCCGTAAAGCTAGCAGAGCAAAGTTTCCAAAATGAATTTGTTTTGTTCCAAAATTTTGTGCTTATTTGTAATTAAATTGTTTGTGCTCTTATCGTTTAGCGAGTAATTAGAAATCAAAAGTGCCCTAATGGCTTAGCATTAAGCTAGCAGAGCACTTACTACTTTTTGCCATATCCAAGAATAAAACCACATGATATTTATGTGCTTTGCAAATATTGAACCGCCGAAACTCTAGTTTTTTTTTCGCCGGACATAGACCCTTACAAACCCCCTAATAACACCATGGGCCATTTTTCGATATTCTGAAATCAAATTACACCACATTTATGTGCTTTTGATGTGGTCTTTGAATATCCAAGACTCAAGTCACAAATAAGAAAATGTCTCCACATACCACCCCCAAAAGACACCAGCTACCCGCCAAAACGAGTATGGCTATTTTTTACATATTGAAAAACCAAATTATTCGAGATTTATGTACTTTTTATGTGCTCGCCGAATTTCCAAGAGTCAAACCGCAAATATGAAAATTTCTCGAGATACCATACCTGAAAAACTCGGTGCTACGGGTCAAAACGAGTAAGGGCTATTTTTCCATATTTCACAATGAAATTATTCCACACGTATGTGTTTTTATTTACTCTTCGAATATCCAAAAGTTAAATCGCAAATACGAAAATTTCTCCAAATACCATCCCTAGAAGACTCGAGCTACCTGCCAATACGAGTATGGGCTATTTTTTCGACATTGCACAATCAAATTATTCCACATTTATCTACTTTTTATGTGCTAATTGTGGGCTGCAATTGAAATTGTTGTGCTCTTATCGTTTAGCGAGTGATTAGACATCAATGTGGAATAATTTAACTGTGCAATGTCGAAAAAATAGCCTTCGCTCTTATTAGAGGGTAGCTTGGGTCTTTTAGGGGTGGTATATGGAGAAATTTTTGTATTTGCGGTTTGACTGTTCGATGTTCAAAGAGCACATAAAAAGCACATAAATGTAGTGTAATTGGATTTCAGAATATCGAAAAAATGATCCATGCTGTTATTGGGGCGTTTTCAAGGGTCTATGTCCGCCGAAGTTTTAAGAAATCGGGGTTTGGCGGTTCGATAATTGTAAAGCACATAAATATTATGTGGTTTTATTCTTGGATATGACAAAATTAGTAGGTGCTCTGCTAGCTTGATGATAAACCAGCAGAACACTTTTGATTTCTAATTACTCGCTAAACAATAAGAGCACAACAATTTTAATTGAAGCACAAAATAATCACATAAAAAGCACAACATTTTGCTACAATTAAAATCATTTTGGGGACTTTGCTCTGCTAGCTTTATGGAGGTACCTCGGATGTGTGTGTCAAACTGTGGGGTTTTGGAACACTGATGTGGGTGCAGGGCACCTTGGATGGATGGATGAAATGGTGGGGTGCTTGGAACACCCCAGATAGACGGATGTACCTCATATTGGCATCATATGTACATCATCACTGCGGCATAGAAAGTCTCTCAGCTGTGTATCCCTTATGAGTGCTCCCATTGAAGTCATATTTGCATCACATGATGATTCACAATAATACATCCAAATGAAGCAAAGTTGTTCTCACGCGAATATGCATGCAGTAAATTCATCAGACTAGCCAAATGGGCTCACGAATATCTAACAATAAGTGAGTGCATATGTGGCTCATATGGGTGTCACGGTGTGAAGAAATTGTAGTGCTCATACGGAGCTCATATTAGCGGCATGGCGTGACGTAACTATGCTATGCTCATCCGGAGCTCATATTAGCGGCATGGCGTGACGTAACTATGCTGTGCTCATGTGGAGCTCATATGAGTGTCATAGCGTGCAAACTAGAAAATCCCAAAAATGTTGATTAAAAAAATCTGGTAGGATTTTTATATCTATATGCTTTATGTTCCTGCCTATATGATAAATGGATTGAAATGTATCCTGCCTAATTAAAGTTTTTACCTACCTACAGTTTGAACCTACGTATTCTAATTCGAGAGCTGAGCGTGCTACCTACCTAGCCATTCTAACCTTGTGCAAACTTTCTTTGTGTCTTTGCTTATTTGTATCATTCTGGATTTGTATGCATATCGCCGTCATATTGCGCTCATGGGATGTATCACTGAGAAATATGCATATCGCCGTTATGGAATGTATTACTGAGAAACATGCATATCGCCATCATATTGTGCTCGTGGGACGTATCACTGACAAATATACATATCGCCCTCGTATTGCGCTCATCGAATGTATCACTTAGAAATATGCATATCGCCGTCATAGGATGTATCACTGAGAAACACGCATATCGCCGTCATATTGCGCTCATGGGATGTATCACTGAAAAACATGCATATCGCCGTCATATTGCGCTCATCAAATGTATCACTGAAAACATGCACATCGCCGTCATGGAATGTATTACCGAGAAACATGCATATCGCCATCATATTGTGCTCGAGAGATGTATCACTGACAAAATATACATATCGCCGTCATATTGCGCTCAACGAGTGTATCACTTAGAAATATGCGCATCGCCGTCATAGGAGTCATTACTAAGAAATACGCATATCGCCGTCATGTTGCGCCCATCGAATGTATCACTGACAAACATGCATATCGCCGTCATATTGCTTGCATAGCATGTCTACTACTAGTGCTAACCCAGTGAATTCATCAACACAAGTCATTGGATGACTTCCATATGACGTTAAATTTGCAGATATTAATTGTGGACACTTGAGTACAGCGATATGAGTTCAACGTGCTCCAAACGTACGATGCATTTGTAAACGACATATTGACATCAAAATGCTTTGTACATTCACGATACTAAATGAGTTCACGGCTTTGCATCATGGCATGTAGTCAATATGCTGTAACATTTGGTTCATCAATTTTATGCACGGCGTGGTGATCATGACTGTCTATCTAGGAATGGTGTAGGCGCGAGGCACCTCGGATGTGCGTATTCAATCGTGGGGTGCTTAGTGTGCTGTTATGGGCGCGACGACCGCGGATATACATATGGGAGCGTATGTGCGTGAAGTATTGAGATAGAGACAGAGCATCGTAGATTGATGTTTTTGTTTTTCCACAGTTCAATTCAAAAGTCGATTCACAATCAAAAAGTTATCCCTTCAGCGGGCCGAGGTGGGATCAACAAAGAGCACGATCCATGTAAATTTAATGTATGAGTATCTAAGAAATATACACTTTACTGACTGGCGGTCATGGTTGTAAAAATAATTTAAACATGTTAAATCAATTTATGAAAAAAATAATCATACTTATGTCGCGGATGCCGTTTCCTAGGTTTTTAAGAGTTAAAGTATTTCGAAACACAATTCCCTGCTCAATATGAATTAAAAATTATACACGTATATTTTTCTCACACATATTTGACATTCACTAATGTTTGGATAGATGCTGAAGGAAAAAAGGATTTCATCTCCTTAAACAAAGAAATGAAATCTCTTGTGGTGATTTTCAAAAAGTTGACAAGTTTGCCAAGTAATAGAATGTCTCCCTAAAAACATTGTTCTTTGTTTTACCTTAGAAAAAATTATGGTTCACCTTAAAAAAAATTATTTGTTTTTATTTAAATAATGGTTTTATTATATTTGTCCCGTTGATCAATTGTACCAAAAAAATCAAATGATTAATAAAATTGCCAAGTACAATGTCTATGTTGTGCAATTTTACAAGGAAGGTTGAACACAACATTGTTAAACCTTAGAAATAATGCTATAAAAATGTTCCATTTCTATTTGGAAAATCAAAATATTATAACTAAAAATTGATATTAGCATTATAGAAAAAACAATGTATGAACCACAAAAGTACAGAGGAGATGCTGTGCAGGGTCTTAGCGGGCAACACAAACATCGGGAAATACCCGGGAATTGATGAGGCAAGACGTTAGAAAATCTGGCGTTAGAAAATGCTACTGATACTTATTATTTCACAAGTGTCACAAAATCATAAGCGTAAGTGTACGCTGAGAGCATAGCACTTTGTACGTCGTACAACAACGTCTTACCGTTGTACAACAAAGTTCTACCGTTGTACAATGGTACCCCGGTTACGCGGGACGCTTCGCTTGAAACCGGCTGGCAGATTGTTGGCGGCATACATTCTGGTATCAATGTCTTCCCGGCCATAACTTTGATATTTCGTGAAAAGGCGATGGTAATTTAAAAAACCACGAATCAACTGCTCTACTTTTTCGCCTCATTAAAAAATTTGGTTACTCGTTATGTTCAAATTGAATAATATTTATTGTAATACCGGTATTTATAATAAGCATTTTTTATCATGTAGATTCTCATTAATGAAAAGAATGCTTATAATGGTGAAAAGAATTACAAAATATGTATTAGGTTCATCCTCATAAATTATAAATATCTTTGATCGGGAAGAAGCAAAGCAGCTTACACAGTTCTTAAAGTCAGGCTCCACTTTTCAGGAAATGTCAACGTTCTGGCCGGGTAAACATCATGTGGAAATGTACTTGTTCGGAATGTATCTCGGCCATAACATGGTAATTTTCAAACATATCGTATAAACCGTAAAAAACGATTTCATGATCGTTCCGACCTGTTCCATGAAACGATCAGGCGAATCAGACGAGGCAAGCCTGGCCAGGGCCCAACATAAAGTAAAGAATATCCGGTCCAATTCCTGCATGGGTCGTTAAGGCAGCGCTTATGAACCCATAAGTGTGCGCTAAGAATCATAGATGGAATTCTCAAACTATATCAGGTGCCCAATGTTTTTAAGTGCATTGTCAACTTTTGGTAATGTGTTTTCGAGTTCTTTCCTCAGGCTCTATCGTCAATAAAGTATGAAAAATATTTTTCAAAATAATTGACCCGTAAATCCTACTAACTGAATTGTAGTTTCAGTATGCACCTTCTTTTTTCAGACCGACATTAAGCTGGTAGAGAAAAAACATCATGCTGAGACATTATATTTCAATTTTAAAGATTTTGTCTGTCTGTTTAATCGAAGCTAGCGTGAAAACGACTTAAGGGGTAAGGCCACTGCAAATTTTGCCAGACGAAAATTTGGCCATCGAAGGACAAATGTATGGTGCTGGGATTGCAGACAAACGGTAAATTTTTTTTTTACCTTCTTTTTTTTTATTTTTTCCAATAAAAAACTATTCGCAAAACTTTAAACGCGTTTTTCTCGAAATACGGTTTTTCAAAATGGCACGCAGCATCACTCGAACAATTTTCATTTTTTTTACTTGAAATTTTGACCAGATGTGAACATTAACATTATCTTGAGAATGTCGATCGGGATTTTCAATAACTTTATTTATTGATTTTTTATTAACAAAAAACTAGCCGTTTTTTTCGTCAAAAATCAATTTTTTTTTTCAAACGCACGCCAAATCCACAAAAATTGATACTTTTTAAAATCCGATCGACATTCTCTAGCTATAACCCTCTAGATTAATGGTTTTTTTTTTGTTCTAGATTCAAAAGTGCACCAGTGGTGCTGCGTGCCGCGGAGCCCTGCAAGCAAAACATGCCCCGGGAAGATAGCTGTGGAACCGCCATTTTGTTTTTTTTTGCTGTAAAAAAATTTGATAATAAAGTTTAATGTATGCCCGATAACACCCTTAAAAGTTTTTTTTCAATTACCTTCAATTTTGGAAGCAAAAAATTCGTGAAAAAACCTTTTTTTTTGGACCGTTACAGTGGCCTTAGGCCTTAAACTTTCTTCCTGAATATTTGGTACATGGAAATAAACACATTCCAAATTTTTCAGCTCTCTGCTTCATCTGGATCCATCGCGTAAAGCCTGAGAAATGTTTCCTTCAGGTTTTTTATATAAAGAAGCACTTCGGTGAATACTCAATGTAAAACAGTTCCATGAGTCTTAATTACTATCTAACCCTTATTTTTTATTTCTTTTTCTAGTTATTCAATTATGAGTATGTATTATGTTGCCAAAGGAAAAAGGTTTTTTTGAATAAAATAAAATAAAAAACCTAAGCATTCGTATGTAACTCTTGATAGGGTATGATCCTATAATTAGCTCCTGACAAACAAAGAAACCGAATTTTCAACACATACGCGAACGAAGCACACCCATACGCAATTTTTTCTCTTTCAATTGGGATAGAATGGAAAGCTGGAAATGTAGGTATATTTATGGTATCGTGTATTCACGCGGATATTTCACACGTTTTAACTAATGCCGCACTGGACAATCATTCAGGGTAACAATACGTGTGAGTGCGGTTAATACACCTATTAATGCTGGCATTGCCAAATAAAAGCTTTATTATACCGGACAAGCAAGCTACGTATGCAGGTGAGGCAACAACTATTAACAGTAGAAATATTTTATAACCAATTAGACATAGGGGAAAACTTTTCCTACAAAAGTTGCATAGTTCGAAGGGGGCCATTGAGTAGTGGCTACGAGGTTCCCGTGCGGAAGTTGAGTTGGGGCTGTGATCGGGCCCCAATAATATTCCCCTAACTTTATTCGGGCCCTCATCTGGAAACCACATGAGGGCCGTTAGCGGCCGGTCACACTTTGTCAACAAGGGCCATTAAAGGCGCAACGACCGGGGCCTTATAAGTTGCCTCAATGGCGCCTCATCAAAACCATTTTAGCGCCCTGAAATGGCCTCAACGGCGCCTCATCATAACCATTTCAGCGTCATAAAATATCCGTACCAGTGGATATACGTGTATGTTAAATGCGTCAGGGTATATCTGTATTTGTTTTTATGTAATTGTTCACGTGCATAGGTGTGGGAGTGAGTACATGTCTATGTATGTGTGCACGCGTAGAAATGTGATTGCGTATTTGCATGTGAGCCTTTATGACAAACTGCCATGACAAAATTAATATAAAAAATAATCCATTCTAAGGAATGGATGTGTAGTAGAAATAAAAAAAATATATGGGTCTACTGAATCACTAGAATCTATTTCCATTGAGGGAAAGATCTGGAAAACAAAGACCACTTTATTTATTTATCCTACACAGTCAGATAATGTTTATGAATGGGAAATATCAGCGAAGTCTTCAGAAGAAATAATTTCCCCTATAATGAGTATTGAGCGGAAATTAGTTGCTATAAAAATGTCGAGAAAACCGGTTGGGACTGTTCACACTTATGCGTTAGCATTTCTCCATGTATGAGTGAAACCATGAGTAATTGTTTGTATCTATGTAAAAGGTTTCTTTAATTTGATAAATAAATACTGTTTGATGTTTGTCTGCATATTTGTGTTCTTCGTTGATTTTTTATTTGCTAATGCCCTTACGCTTTTTCCCAATTTGCGTTCGATAATATTATTTGATCGAAGTATATAATCGATTTGAATAATTGAAATACCATCAACCATGTAGCCTAAGCTATTTATACTGGTTTATCGCTATAATAGTCAGATCAGGGCCTATTGTGGAGATCCCTACTTGTTTATCCCTATACTGGCCAAGTCTGGGCCTATTTTGGAAATCTCTACAGGTTTATCCCTATAATGGCCAAGTCGGGTCCTTTTGTGGAAATCCCTACAGGTTTATCCCCATAATGGCCAAGTCGGGGCCTATTGTGGAAATCCCTACAAGTTTATCCCGATAATGGCCAAGTCTGGGCCCATTGTGGAAATCCCTACTAGGGAAAGCACTAGGAAAGCCCTGAAAGGCCCTTATTTTTATTAGGGATGCCCTATCAGTTTTCCGCACGGGTTTATACAGGTGGAGGCGCTTCGGAGATTTCAAGGTAATCTCCATTTTTAAAAATGGGACTATTGTTTTTTCCGAATTTTATCAACAAACTAAAAATAAGTTTATACACCAAATCTCAAGGTGATCCATCAAGTTTTAGTGGGAATAAAAAAAAACGTTAAAAAGAAATTTCAATGTTTCTAGCCTAGAATCGATTGTAAAAACGGTACAAACACTAACTCATATGAAAGGTGATCAGAGAGGTTGGCAATATTTTCTATGCACATTTGCGATCTGACTCGCATTTATTGTATTGTCTTATTAATCACATCAGTCGACATTAACGAAGAGGCTGTAGTTGAGGTTTCAATACACTGCGATTTCTATTATCCGGACAGAGGCGGGATCGGCGCCGCATCACACTTGCAAAAGTGGAGGTTGCGCACCATCCACTCAATCCGATTTTGCGCAGCTGGAGTAGCTAAATGCAGTACCTACCGCTCAAAGCCTTCTCTCATTGTCTAGCATGCTTCGAGCCTCACGCTAGGGCCCGGCGTTTCTTCCACCATGCGCTACACCGATCGATATTTGACACATAGTGCCAAATGGGCTGTTGCACCTGTGGAGGTTCCGATAATAGAAGCCGCAGTGCATTTCCTTTTGATAAGCAGTCTTTTTCATGACTTCAATTTAAGTGGGTGCACCAATTATTTCATCTCCATTTCCATGCAGTTCATATCGGAGTCAATACTTTGTGTTCGTATTACCGATGCATTATAAAACTAAGCAAAATCCAGGTAGGTCGTAGGCTTTGCAAAGAAGAATAATTAGAGCTGGGCCGTTAATGCAGACTGAGGTGAGTAATAAAACAATTCAATCAACGCGAATCAGATTGCAAGCGCGTATTAAAAGTGGCAGCCATCACTTTGAGCAGCTTTTACAGGAACAAGCGTTTGCGCCGTTTTTAAATTGATTTCAGGCTAAAAACATTAAATTTCCGGTTTTATCGATTTTTTAATGCTGATCCTTGATTGATCATCTTGAAATTTAGGGCGTGCACTTATTTTTAATTCCTTCATAAAATGCCGAAGAAATTGTGGTTTGATTAAAAAAAATGGAGATGACCTTGAAATCTCCAAAGCTCCTCCCCACCTTGGTGAACTCGATTACCCCCATCGGATTATGCAACTTTTGTAGGCATAGTTTGCTCCTAAGCGTGATAGATTAGAAAATATTTCTACTGTTAATGTTTGTTGCCTCACTCGGTATATATATTTATTACCTGTGGTTTAGTGAGCTTAATTCATTCAACAGTACTGATTAGTTAAAATATTAGTTCCCGCTAATTGGGCATGGATAACGTCGGCATCGTATTATATTGTTGCAAGTAATTGTAAATAATCCTGATTCTCCATTATGCATTAAAAATAATTGATATCAAAAGCAATTTGAAATGCGAAGTGATTTTTACAATTGATTAAAGATTGATCCGTGTACCACACATATGAACTATTATTTTTTTACGGCTCCCAAGTCCATTCAGACGTCACACAAAAGACGTCGCTGACCACCAGCGAGAAAATGCATTTGCAAACAAGCCCACTTGCTCGAAAAACAGCGAGTAATAATCGTGGATAAAGAGTGCGCATTTAGTTATCGATGTGAGTTTCAACAAGCTATGGTTGACCTAAACTGTATTCTAAATTCTTGCTTTTACTTTCTTCTTCAATTATTCATTTTTATTTCCAAAACTGTGTTGCATGCTTTTTCGGGCTTTCACGATCCCATTCTTCCTGATACAGCACATGGGGACACGAGAAGTATGAAAAACCTCAAGCGGTAAAGGAAGCAATATTTTTTGTGACAAGGAAACAGTATTCGTCGCCCCCCGACGATTTTGTTTAATTTGTGATATTTTTTTCATAAAAATCTAAGACGTGTATCTTCTTTTGACAGCCAAAGAACGGTTTTTAGGTATGGAATTCACCCTCGAAGTTGAACACCTTCGGTAATTTTTGAACTTTCGCATATTTCTAATGAATATATTTTATAGATACAAATTGAAGAATAATGCTAATGGCTAATAGTGAAAGATGCACTGTTTTCAATGCTGGGGGTGAACTGACAAAAATGTATAGGGGTTGAAGGTCGAAAAATTGGTATAACTTAAAAACTTATCTTTATATCTTAACGAAGCTGTTTGCATTTGAGAGAGGTAAAAAATATAAGACGATTCATTTTGCAATTTTCGAAGAAAAAAACCCTTTATAATATAATTTTCGGTCTTCCGGTTTCGATGAATATGTACATATTGGGATTCTTGATAAAAATCTAATCGACGTGTATTTTTCATTTTTCCATAGGCGGAAAAACGGTTTCAATAGGTAGAAATGTATAGGGGTTGGAAGTCGGAAAAATTGTACGACATAAAAAGCATTTTTCATGCTTGCATTTAAGAGAGCTAAAAAAGTAGAAGATACACGTTGTAGCGTTTCACAAAGTAATTCGCTTGTGGGATAGATTACTCCTATATACCATTTCCGGTGTCCTTCCCTGATTGCATTCACGTTGGGATATGTTATTCTTAATGGTACTTTAATGAAAGATATGAAATTCACTCTCAAAATTAGACACCATGAAGCGTAATTTCGCCAGGATCGCATATTTCTATTCGAGATATTTAGAAAATATATATTTTCTAATCCGATTTGAGAACAATGCTCGTGACGCAGACAGTTCAGGGTGGCCAATTTTGAGGGTGAATTGCACAGCTGGTAACTGGCTTCCACAAAAAAAAATCGTGTCTTTAAATCTCGATGAAGCATAACATATCCCGATAAAAAAACACGTGTCTTAACAATTTCGAAGAAGAAGTAGAGAGAAGTCGACGGGGACACCCGAAGTGGTGCATATAGAGTAGCCCCCCTCTATCGGTTTTCTTTCCGAGAAAGGCGAAAAAAATGAGTCATACTTTGTTGGTCCTCTTAAATGCAGATGGTTTCGTTAAAATATAATAAATCGATTTTACATTTTCTAAATATTTGCTTTTGAACCCCTATACCTACATGTCAACCAATTCACCCTTCAGAAATGCATCTACGATTATTCGCCATAAGCATTATTCTCCAATTAGTTTCAATTAAACGGCTCAATTAGTCAAATCATCAAAACCGTTTTTCCGCCGGTACAAATAATACGTGTGTGTTAGATTTTGATGAAGAATAACGTATTACAAGTTGGACGAAGTCAGAGGGGGGCACCGAAAACGGTTTCCTTGTAAGTGTCGATGGTGTTCCCGTCAGAAGATTGATAAAAAAGTGCCGCCTGCTCGTTAATCGGCACGCAAACTTATGTGCGGCTAAGAGGTCACCCATCCAAGCATTGACCCAGGGCAACAAATCTTAACAATGGAGATCAGCAAAGCATACTCACTGCGCGTCCCTTTCAGTCGTTTGTTGCCGTTTAATTTAGTGGATTTAGTCATTTTTGTTTGGCTAGCGATGCTCGGGGTTGTACGAGAAATGAGAAAACAAGCGATGAAATACGTGTATGCAGCGAAAAGCAGGGGCCGGATTGAAATTCCAAACTTTGAATGCTCCGATGGTCTAAAATTCCGAATTTTGGTGATCCGAAATTCAAGATGTGGCCGGGTTGAAATTTCGAACTTTGAATGATCAGAACGTTCAAAACTCCGAAACAATACTACCCTGAAATATCAAAACTCCGAAAGAATACTTCCCTGAAAGATCAAAACTCCGAAAGAATACTACCCTGAAAGATCAAAACTCCGAAAGAATGCTACCCCGAAAGATCAAAACTCCGAAAGAATACTACCCTGAAAGATCAAAACTCCGAAAGAATACTACCCTGAAAGATCAAAACTCCGAAAGAATACTACCCTGAAAGATCAAAACTCCGAAAGAATTTTACACGACAGACCAAAACTCAAAAAATCTGAACATTGGAAAAATAATTCGGCTGTGGAAGTTTTAACAGTTTCAATAAGTCGAGGAATTATTTCAAGAACTTTTTTTATTAATAAGTGACTGTGCGTCAATCTTGAAATTTGTCTAGACAATGTTATACGTTTTACATAATTTACAGTTAACTGTGTAGACTTTCGCTCGCTTATTGAAACCGTTAAAACTTCCATAGCCGAATTATTTTGACGATGTTCAGATTTTCGGAGTTTTGGTCTTCCGGGCATTCTTTCGGAGTTTTGAGCGTTCTGATCATTCAAAGTTCGGAATTTCGACCCGGCCCCGAAAAGCAAGCTTGATTTCGAACGAATCGGTGATAATACCTATATCAATAATTATATACGCCCTCGCGAATTATCTATGTAATCCTATATAGAGGACGCACACACACACGCTCGCGCGCACGCACACCATGCGCTCGAAAAGTTCAAGCCTCGAGGCATCGTGATGTTTTAAGGAATCAAACCTCAGCGACTGTGTGTAAAAACGTGGGCGCGATTTCGGGATTTCGGGTAGCAATCAATTATGTCGAGACGTGCATTGCAATCGTAAATTTATTTTCGGACATACATCGCTACCAGTCGAGAGCGTATATACTGGTGAAATACGCTGACGGCTGACGATAATTTACAAAAAAAGAATTGATCACAGCGAATCGGTGATAAATGGAAGTTCTTAGATTTTTCCAAAAAACGTACCAACTGTCCTCAACTAGTGTTTGAGGACAAAGAGTATTTCGATAGTATAATTCCTATTTGGAACGGTGTTGAATGTCTGGAATAATATATGAATTGAAACCGACAGAGGTGGGCCCGCGCTCGGTGTGCGGGCTCGGCGGTCACTGAAGTTAAGCAGCATTGGAGGCTGTCAATACTTGGAGCGGTGACCGCTTGCCCGTGCACTGGTTTGCGCATCAACTTCTGAGAGGGGGGCAGTTTGTCTGAGTTTCTGATGGTAATACAACTGAAACTCAGCTAAATATAGCCGCCTGTATCGGTCCAGGTTTTCCGCAGTTTCCCTGGGCCCTTGTGGAAATGCGATACAGTAGTGCATTAGGAAAGAGTAACTGCGGTCAACACTCTGGGGGGGAACTCTGGAAGGATTGTGAATGTCGGAACGAATGGGGGGAATAAAGGAGGGGATGGTAAAAGGGGAAAGCCCCGTACCTCTAGGGAATACATACATACATACATATATATACATATATATATATATATATATATATATATATATATATATATATATGAATTGACGACCGTCCGAAAGAAGTCGACTTGTTTCACTTACCCGTCGATGGCTGCTTTCCGGAAATTTTTCGTCGACGCGTCCATGCTGATTCTTCTTGTTTCTTGTTTCGTTATCCTTGTCATTTTAACTCTTAGTCGAAGGAAACAACAATTTGCAAAGACTTGTTGTCGATGGTCACAAATTCATGCCCGTATACATATAAATATATACATATAAATAAATATATATGTATATATATATGTGTGTGTGTGTGTTTATATGTTATCAACTTTTATTCTCGCAAGTCACGAGAAAAAAAGTTTTGTGTGTTGATATCAATCATTTTTCCGTTATCGATGCAGACTCTCACAGGCTGTGATAGTTATCTCAAACGAACACACTCATATGAATATGGCGCACATTAACATCGGTTTTCACAAATGCAGCACTATATTTTCTGCGTTAAACAGGCACCAATTGAATGAGACTTTCGAACACGCAGTTTTCGCTCCGTCCCGTCGCCTTATACGTTTCCCCTTGAATATTAACGTCGCACGTGCACACTTTAATCCTCGTGCATATAGACGCAAACACAGAGACGAAGAGAATTTTTTCGTTTTAATTTTTTTTTTAATATGCACGACAATCACATGAGCAGTATGTAAGATGAGCGAAGAAACGCGTACAGCAGCTCTTACTGATGCATTAACTCGGCAACACTAGAGACCGTATTTTTCGATACTTTGATTAAATTTTGCAAATATATATGGAGAATGTATATACTATATACGCTACGAGGTCTCACGGCCGACTAATTTGTTTTCCACTTAAACGCGTCTGTACGCGAGGGAGAATCCAGCGGTGTCATATATTTTACTCGTGCTCAACCCACCGCCTCCTTTATCAGCAAGCAGACGAAATCGCAGAGGGCGTATCGAGCATCACGACTGCTTCTTCCCGTATCAATATTAAACGAGCAACTCGAAAATGTGGCATATCAAAGGCTGTCCACGAAAAAATGGTACGTCATGTATCCGATAAGGACAGGCACATAGAAAACGGATAGACACATGAGTCGCCTATGACTGTTTTACCTGCTACTTGCCCCTCTGTGCCTTACTTTCTCTCGGTCGATCAGGCTTTCGCGAGGTCGAACCTACTCGAGCTACACCGTGAGTTCTGTCGTCTAAAAAGCCCGCACACGCGAGCGCTTTCGAGACACACGAGCGCTATCGTAAATGGTGGGCAACGAGTACGGCAAAATCAGCGAGGAAAGAAAACCGAGAAGAGTTCGGAGCGAGAACACGGGGCAAAGGAAACATTACCCGAGCTTTTGCGTTTTTAACTCACTGATCGATCGAAGCTAGGGGGACACAACACTTTGGAGTATACGCTACCACGTTTCTTTATACGTTGTATTTTTACTTGTTTCCATGAAATATCCAGCATGTCGAGGAATCACACAAGATCACCAATCTTCGGAGGTCAACTTTTCGTGCTCGTATATTTTTTCCACCCACTGTAAAAATATGCGTGAATATCCAACTCGCCTGCACTCGGGATTTTTTGTTGCACACTACACCACCTAATATTCCCGCATCGCTATTCTCTCGTGAGAAGTTAAGCACAGCGGATAACCGTCAAAATTGAGCACTTTCGCGAAAACCGTGTGCAAGGGACAGCGAGCTTGCGTGAAGAAAACAAATATGGAAATGAACGACGAAGGGGAAATTATGTTGAATTCGCAGGATAAGCTTTTGTGTGCAGTACGTGAATGAAGGAGCGATAAAACGTTTCATCCGATCCGGAACGCTGCTCGTCCAGAACTACTGGTCCTATTCGAGCAGGCCTCACGCTTCCCCCACTTTTGCGCCGTGCCGGGCAGTCAGTAATAACCGCTCCCCTCGGCTGGCTTCGTCAAGCGCCGTTTCCCCTTCCAGCCCCATCGAAACTGCAGTGAACCACGCGCCTCTATCCCCACTCCTATTAACCACGCACTCCGGCACCAGGAGCGTGACACACGCTCGTACGGGGAGTAGGGGAAGCGGTCGCGTGGCGGCCGTGGCCTCGGCATCGTTGTCTTTCGAAGTGGGGATAGAGGGCTACATTGCCCCGAGGCACTGCTGGAGAAGTCGCGAGGATCGCTGACCCGGAGTGGGGACGGGAAGGCAACAAGAGGAGAGACGCATGCGCCGCTGTCAACGCTATTTCGTACTCGCTTTCTCTCGTTTACGTTTACTCGACCTCGCCGACTACCGGCGGAGGAGAATAGCGAGGGAATGAGAGAAAAAAAACGGAGAATCACGGGAAACCCCAGGCAGGAAGGAAAGATGAGAGAGGCCCAATTACTGACCGTTCGAGGAACGTGTTACGCACAAATCGATACATCGACACTCGACAACGGCAGACGCGCACCGCGATCAATATTGGATATATCGATGCTCACACACGACCAACGCGCGATCGATTATTCGTGTCCTTTGTTAAGCTTAGAAGACATTGCGCCTCTCGCTTACTCTGCCTATGAACTGCCAAAGGCTCGGAGAACGTATCGAAAAATAAAGATAAATCACACTGCAGAAGAAGGGTGATTCGGCTCACGTAATCTCCCATTGTGGGATGCGGACGAATTATGTATTGAAAAAAAACGGAATGGTTATTCAAAGAATTATTTACTCCATCGAACCAACAAATGCTCCAAATAATCGAATATTTTTGTGTTTCACCTACATATTTCGTTCGTCCCCCGTAATTGAGTGTCTTTGGGAGGGAGAGTTCTCATTGTTTATTCGACAATCATTTACGAAGCTCTGAATGGAAGGCTGTCAAGAAAAAACAGATTAACACCGAAAAACATGTTGCGGGGATCCTCGAGACGCACAGATATCTGTATAGATATTTTCTGGGATGGAAAAGGTATTGTTCATTGTAGGAAAAACCCTCCTCCGGGTGTAAACAATTAATTTTATTTAGTACATTTTAGATGGATGACCCAAGAAAATAGAAATAACATTGAGCTTCGATTTTCTCTAAATTTGGCTACGCGGTACCCTTTCCTTCCTTGCTGTTATAATAGTGAACTTTAACGAGGTTAAAACAACTGTAAATCGGTTCCTGTATACGTATATACACACACGCACACGCACACACACACATATATATATAGTCGGTGCTCTGGACGTGTAAAGTTTTATAGTATACAGTATACTAACGAATTTATATACATATTCACCCATACACCCTTACCAATATGGGTGCATATATATATATATATATATATATATATATATATATATATATATATATATATATATATATATATATATATATATGCGTGTGTGTGTATGTGTATACACACTTCAATTCTCCAGCAATCATTGCTGCCGTGAAATAACAACGGCGCTGAAATCTCCGAAGCATGAACTATGTCGAAAAAGGGAGAGAAAGAGAGACAGAAAATGAGAGTGGTACGAGGGGAGAGTGTTTGCGTCGATAAAGGGCAAGCGGAACGAGCATCGTGGGTAAACGGTGTCGGAGTAAAAGTCTTGGGGATATAACCGCTTACTCGAGGCGAGGACTGTTCGCAAGCTAATGTCCGATCTCCGGGTCGGACAGTCCGAGACGACGACTGCGCCATGCAGGCAAGAGCGGAAAAGGGGAGTTTTAAGGTCGAGAACTCATCCTGCAGGGATCGAAGGTTCGTAGTACACGTTGCACACCATAACGAGGCTTCCTACTCTGCTATACAACTATATTATTACCGTGTGGAAACTTACAGTCCAATCCCTCCTACGCGAACCAATCTTTTCCAAACGCGTTTTTGAACTTTTGATCGTCATTATTTTCTTTCATCGTCCTAATATAGTCCTCACTTTTAAACGGCGCCGAAACAATTGTTTTTCGGCATAGACGTAAAAAAAAGCATTCAAATGAGTGTTGGATAACGGGGTTTGGTAAGGTTTTGTAGCTTGTGAAGTGCGCACATTATTAAAATAATTAATTAAAGCTCAATTATCTTTTTGACGTGTAACATTTTTTCCGAATATTATGGAAAATATGAAACCATGTTAAATTTGAAAGCTTTTTTTCAGCTCTGATTATTTTATGGTATCCGCAATAATTTATTTTGAAATTACTCACTGCACTGGTAAAAAAATATTTATCAAAGCCAACTCAATGTGTTTATGTGAACCATTTTTACTTGAATTAACTAACATTTTGGTAAAATCTATGTTTTTAAAATAATTTGCTTCTACTATTCCAGAGATTCATTAAAAATATTTTTATTTATTCAACCCACGATTCGTTCGACACCGCTGAGTAATAGAACATTCATATGCTTCCAATAGTTTTGGTGTTTGGTATTATTTATTCGAAAAAAATATGTAGTTGTATTGACTAAATAGGTCTATTTATATTTTGTCATTTGAATTGTCTCATAAATTGATAGAGGTACGCTCTGTGGCCGGAGCGTGGCGCAGGCCCCGGAGATTCGTTTACAAGCCATTTGTATTCTGAGCAAGCATATAACCGAGTCGGCGAAATGTATTGACGCACCAAAAATCTTGCGCATTGTCGCTCGTAGTCGGCCAAGTATATTCCAAAAGACGTGGGAATTACAAATCTTGTGATGCTCACGTAAGAGCGACATCGTGTGTACCGAAATGATAGTAGTACAAAATACTTCGTCATTTTTTACCCTTGAGGATTGTTCACAACACGAGTATGTATTGCATATCAGAAAATATGGTAGATTTACCGATTGCAAATCGAAATACTATTCATTCAAATACAATTTTTTTTTCTTTTCAATAACAATATATTTGAATTTAACACATATTTACGGCATGCAAGCAAAGATATTTTTTAATTCAAAT
Organism: Ophion ellenae; assembly: GCA_963210295.1. Lineage (NCBI taxonomy): Eukaryota > Metazoa > Arthropoda > Insecta > Hymenoptera > Ichneumonidae > Ophion > Ophion ellenae. Next base: position 5,510,547 of record OY723388.1, read on the forward strand.
ACATGTCCTACACTTTCAAAGCAACAATGTTTTTTCATCGAAGACGCATTCTTTTGATTTTCTACATAAAGGAATGCTTGAAACGAATGAAAATATACATTTGACCTTAATAGATCCAGGTTAAGGCCGTATTCTAGTGTGAACACCCATTTTCAAGGTGATTTTTTCGGAATTAAACTTACGGAGATAGTTAAATCTACAGTGTTAGTAGTTCACAGTTATATTTATACAAACCAACGATTTAGAAAAAAATTATTTTCTTTACAAATGTGGTTCGTAAAGAAGTTCGGCACTTCCGAACATGATTTTTGATTGCTTTATAATTATTATTTTACCGGGCCGCGAGAAGTGCAATCTTCATAGTAAAAATTAGAGTACTCTCTTTAAGGAAGTCCTCTAGTTTCTCGGGTCGAAAAAATCGTTTTTTTTCTTCATAAATCACATCTACAACATGTGTAGAAAATGTGTGCCAAAGGATTTTTCGATATTCGAAGTGGTTCACAAGTTACGGCCCTGGAACGGAGCAGGTATGAGCTTCTCGGAGAGGCTGAGCAATTCAAACACAATAAACCGCCTCTTTCTGAAGCAGTTCAAAAAGTTATAAAGCCAATTTATGAGGATTTATCCAAAGAAGAATTGTTAAGCAGATGCCTGGGAGCGGAAACTCAAAATAATAACGAATCGCTCAATTCGTTAATCTGGACTTTTGCTCCGAAGCACCTCCATTCTGGGCCAAAAGTGGTTGAAATCGCCACGTTTCTCGCTGTCATAATCTTCAACGAAGGATTCAAATCTATCCTGAAGATATTGGAAACCATGGGAGTGAAAATCGGCCTACAAGCTAAAGGATATGTTCAACAGCGTGATAGCTCTCGGATCGACCGTTCAGAAAGGCGCACGAGTGATGTTGTAAAACAGGCCCGAATCGCGAAAAGGGAAGACGGAGCAGCTCTGCGTGACTTCCAAGAAGAAGAGGAAGGCCTATTGTATGGTCCAGGCATAGCAGATTGACGGTGAGATGAAATTTTTAGTATAAATCACATGCGCGAACTTTCAAACGCGTTTTTCTCGAAACACCATTTTTCGAAACGGTGACCACGATATTTCAGAAACTACTGCACCGATCTTGTTCAAATTTATACAGCATCTTTAATATGTTATAAGCCAGCGATTGAACTAGGATTATCATGATTGCTTCGATAGTTTTTTTTTGTACGAGCGAAAAACTTAAGAAAAAATGAGTAAAAAATAGAATGTAATTTTCAAAAGTGTATAAAAAAGTCAATTTTTGTAATTTAGAATTCACTCTAGTTCAATCGCTAGACTTAAATATGAAGATTAAAATGTCGTTTGGTTTTTTATTTCAGATAAGCAGAACAGCCGCAATCTTGGTCACCGTCATGCACCTCTTTTACTTGATGTCTTCCTGTCGGCCACTATAACCTTTATTCTATTATATCTTTTGACTTCAAAAAAATTGTAAAGCTTATTTAAATGTTAATAAAGATTATGCAAAAACAATGAGATTGATTATTTTGACACTTTGCCCGTAAAAAAATGTTGAAAAAGCCGTAAAAAAACAGCCGAGAAACTAGACGACAGCGTTAAACGCCACCATTGCGCATTTCTTTTTTAATTAGAGGGCCGATCCATGACCGCATTCGTGAAAGAATATAATTTTTTTAAATCGTTTGTTTCAGACGACAAGGACAGCCGCAATCACAACGCCCGCGACGATAAACAATTTCGCGACTTGACCTGCGCAACATCAAACATCATGTACAATTTCGAATAAAATTATTTGAAAAAGTTTAAGATGTTTCTTCAAACATGTATAAATGCAACTGTGAAATACTAACACTGTATATTTTACTGATTCTCTTAATTTAATTCCGAAAAAATCACCTCCAAAATGGGTGTTTACACTAGAATACGGCCTTAAATTTAAAAAATGTTTTTTACACTGTAGGCGCTTCGGAAATGAAAAATATTGACATTTCTCTGGTATGAACGATCGTTTCTACTTTTTCGGAAACTCATCACCACGCGCGACGGCGCATTTAAAGCCTCCACCTTCTAAATTTCAGCACGATTGGTGTTAAATTGTCGGTCAAATCGTAGTTACGAATCTATCAAGAATGGCCGTGCAAACATGACGAAATAATAAAGGTTCCTCGCAGCCATAGAGAAACGCGAAAATGGAAAAGTTGCGCATTTGATTGGAGTCATGCATGGATATAAGTGAGATTCTACTGTACCAGAATTAGAAACACGTACTGCCGTTACATCAAGGCATATTATTTCCCAGCTCCCGAGTGCACCATCGGACTCCACGGTGATCGCGCTAGCTTGATAATTAGTCAAACGACCCGATGTCCAACATACACAATAATTGATGTATATGCAGACTTTCACAAAAGTTGAAAAGACTCTTATGCATATATGTTTAATACATAGAGATATATGTGGTCCAGAAATACGCATATAACGTAAGGAAATCGAAAGCTTGTATTAGATACCCTGAGGAGCGTACGCAAGGCAACACATATATCTAGCTGCTGCACTAAAACGGCTTCATATGAATCATAATTCCACACAGTAGAATGCAATAGACCAGCCTTTTCCAACATGTTTTAACGGCGGAGCCCTAAAATGCCCTCCTCGATGGTCTGAATGGTCTCGTTCGTCATTTTTCTATCTTTATTCATGTTGTCCGTGGACCTCTTGGGACATGCTCGCAGACCACCAGGGGTCCGCTGACCCCAGGTTAGGGAACCCTGGAATAGACTGCACTTCTAGGTAAGGACGTTTCAATTATTTTTTGCGAATTTGGTCGAGCTAAATCATTTCATTGAACCTGAGAATGTTGGTTTATTTGGCTCTAATGAAATTGTATTAAACTCTCCCTATTTATTCTGATGAAGACATATCTTTGTGTAAATTTAATCTTTTGCTTGTGTTTCAGTTTTATTATCTATGTTGTTGACTCGAAGGATTCATTTTGGAATCGTCGTAAATTAAAAATTCAATATATAAAGGTAAAAACAACTTTGGGAAAACGTCTTCGAAGACTTATATTGTCACTTGCATCTTTCGAAATTTAGTTTATAAAAAACATGTCAATTATGTGCAACCTAAACTGAACAAAAAATTTCGTTCATCCATCCAAAATTCAGTTGGTTTAACAAAATTGTATCTTTAAATACGTTCAACTTGATTTTTGATTGGCATAACAAAACAGTATAGTTGGGCAGTAACCAAAGATACATTTAAACTATCTGCTTATTTAGCATGTCCGAGCAACGGTTAAAACAACAAAATTTTGAGACAACAAAATGCATTTTGCAGATTCAACGATTCTTTTTTCTCAGTGTAGGATTTGTCAGGTTTGGAATACACTGCACATCACCTTCAGGCTTGATATTTTGCAAACGGAGCTTAAAGATGAATAACGGTAAATGGACCCACAATTTCAATTTGGTATACCTATCCATTGACAGCCAACACAATCGGTTACGCAGATAAAGTGTCTTATATACAGTCTTACATACAATCGGAATACCGTGAATAAATGTTTTTTAAAAATTGGGTGACATTAAAATTGCGATCCCCAACAGGCACATCTTCTCGCAGAATTTCATGCATATATATCTAAAACTGTCGAAACTGTGAGGCGGTGACAAGCGGACGGACGGACGAAGTTATCGGGGTGCCTTACTTGACTACAGATTCCTAAAAAATATGTGTGCGAAAAAACCACGCGCACCAGCAGTGGAACTTCGAATTGCTTGATCATAATACGATAATCATTGTGGGATAAAGTTGATGTAGAAAGCAGCATCTTTCAATTTCATTTTTATTTGTCACAATCATCTTCAGATGCGGCCATTTGTTGATTCTCTAAAAAAAACGACATAATGGGTTTGTGGTAATAAAAACATGAAATAAATACACGCGATTCTAATTTTTCTAAATTTCGAGCAAGTAATTCAGTAGCACGTTTTGGGTTCTTCGGTATAATTTTCGCCGGCCTCAATACACTGAATTAACATAATTGGTCACGAGATTAATCATATCTACTCCTCCTACCTACTCCTGTATCTGTTTCTGAAACATTTGACGTGACGGGTCTTGTACAGTCTGAACACCTTTATTATTACTAGGTGCGCATCTATTTAAGTTCCCGGGCTTCACACATGGATGGCGCTAGCGGCACATGTAGTCGGCATACAGGTCTGAAATTGGGTGTCTTTATAGCTTGGACATCTGTTAAGAACACCCAGTCGTAATATAAACAAATATTGCAACACAACGACCTTTTTTCTAATCTCGAAAATGTCAAAGTTTGTGCCAAATAAATAGTATTTGCGGGAAGCATTGCTTTTCTGCTTCAACCTAAAAAAAACAGCCGCTGAAGCACGTCGGTTACTTGAGGAGGCCTACGACGAACATATACCATCGAAAACAACGTGTGAAGATTGGTTCAGGCGGTTCAGAAGTGGCGATTTTGAGACTGGGGACAAGGAGCGCTCGAGAAGACCGCAAACATTTGCGGACGCCAATCTGCAAGCGTTATTGAATAAAGATGACACTCAAACAGAAGAACAACTTGCCGAGGCATTAAATGTGACTTGGCAATGTATTTCGAAACGTTTGTACGCCATGGGAAAAATTCATAAGAAAGGAAAGGGGGTGCCGCATGAGTTGACTGAGAGACAAATGGAAAATCGAAGCGCCACTTCCGAAATTTTGCTTTTGCGGCAGAACAGAAAGAGTTTCCTGCATCGAATTGTTATTGGCGATGAAAAATGGATATATTTCGAGAATCCCAAACGCAGAAAATCGTGGCTTTCACTTGGCGAAGCGTCATCATCGACGGCACGGCCAAATCGCTTCGGAAAAAAGACAATGCTCTGCGTTTGGTGGGACCAGAAAGGAATGGTACTATGAGCTGCTGAACCCGCGCGAAACTGTCAATGGGCATCGCTACCGACAACAGCTAATCAATTTGAACCACGCATTGATCGCAAAACGGCCAGAATGGGACACGAGACACGAACGTGTGATATTGCAGCGCGACAACGCTCCGTGCCATCGCAGTACCATCGTCCAGGACATCATAAAAACACTGAAATGGGATCTGCTACCGCAGCCGCTGTATTCGCCAGACCTGGCCCCTTCAGACTATCACTTGTTCCGGTCGATGGCGCATGGCTTGGGTGAGCTACCCTTGGCCAATTACGATACAGTACAAAATTGGTTGGCCGAATGGTTTCAGTCCAAAGACGCGTCTTTTTATCGTCGCGGTATTTATGTATTGCCAGAGAGATGGCAAAAATGTGTAAATAGCGAGGGACAATACTTCGAATGAACCATTTTTTATATTTGTCTTGAAATTTTCGATTTCTATTGGTAAAAAAACCCGGAAACTTAGTTGCCCACCTAGTATAAAGATGTTGACAGATACAGTCTCAACATCTTGATAATAAAGATGTTGAGACAACATTTTTATAATAATAAAGATTTTGAGACAGCATCTTTATAATAATAAAGCTGAGCAATAGTTCAGCTGATCCACAGATAATAGGTTATAATGCTGAACATTGGAGTCCCTGCGTTTTTCACGCCCCGCGATTGCTGACATGTTTGGCCACACTTGTTGCTTTATTCGTTGTTATTTTCCTTGGCTTGAGAGCATCTTTAAAGCGGGATCTACACTGCCGCGCGTATCACGCCGTGATTCGTGCCATGACCTTTACGTGAAAACATGTCCCTCCACCCTTGCAAATTTTCGCAGTTTCATTCACACGGTCAACGAAAAAACCCTTTGTCGCGGGACAAAATACCGACACTGATCGGGGAACGCTGCGAAGCGCGAATGCGAAGCCGCGATACCATCCACACTCGCGTTTTACGGCCTTCGCGGGCTTTCGCGGCGCGAGTGCAGAGCCCGCTTATCACGCAAACGTTGACGATATTTTTCGCAAAACTTGTTGTTTGGTTCGGGTATCATAAACACACGATAAAAATTTCAAAACTGACGTAAACTTTAACGGATACGGTTGTGGGAAAGTTACTAAATGTACAGATGAGGTTAGGACAAATGACTGGAAAAGGCCAGTAACGCGTCTGCGCTGAACGCCTACAGTCGTTTCTACGAGAGTTACCAATTGTGTAGGTGCAGCTGGGTCTAGACCTGAACAGTGAGTTTTGTGTACATAGTCCAGTCGGAATAAACATGACTTCTATTCAGCGAAGCCAGCATGTTGCCAACTTTTTTGTACGTAATTTAGACCGCCAGCAATATACCTTTAAACTATCTCCCGATTCTATGGTGTTTTGCGGCGGCCAAAAGTTATTTAAACAATAACCGTATATTGATGTTATTTTTTAAAATGTTATTTATCAAAAAACGCTTCGTATAAAAGTTGTGCGCCATAATGTCGTCTACAAGATTTTTTATTATTGTTGATTCCATTGTACGGGGTCTCCCCCCTTATTACATTCCCCACCATATTCCACTCTGTATCGCATTCACCATGACATTTCTGCCTTGGGTATATGGAAACTGCGGAAAACGTATACAAATACAACTGGTCCCGGGTTCGCTGCCCAGTTTCGGAGCAAGTCGCGTTTCGTCGAGAAATAAATCACGGGCTACAGTTGTACATACACGACACATACATACGTACCGGTCCGTGTGCGTCACATCCGTGTATAACTGGAGGTACGTCACGCTGGTATTTATTTTTCTCTGAGACTACGAGACTGGGATTCGAACCCGCGACCTCTCGATGCGCCCGTTCAGGGCCAAGCACGCTAACCACTAGACCAGCACACCGGTTGTCATCAACAAAATCGCTCCACGATAAAAATCACGTAGGATTGTTAGTTTAACGGTACATCACAGTTGAACCATAATTTTCTTTGTTTGTTTATTGTGTTTACTTCGGTTATTTATCAACGTACTGTTCTGAAACTCATACATCACCTAGAAGAATCTATCCTGAAGAGATATCTTTAAATTTTATCCAGCCAAGTCAGATAGTTTAGCAATAATGATCGATTCGCGTAAATTCGGGGTTTGCCTATAGCAAGTGATCCGGAACGCTCACAGAGTGCAAACAAATCGTAGTGGTAGTTTCCAGCGCGTGCATTCATGATTTAACTAAAAAAAATTATTGCAGAAACAAACACGTTTTTTGAGAATATGATTTCAGCTTATGAACAAATGTGAACAACTACTTAAATTTTGGAGCTATTTGAAATATTCTCCGAGATGCTTATACGTCTTTGCAAGAGGCGTGATTTCCAAGGAAAGGTCTCAATATCTTCGTTACAAGCGGATATAAGGTAGATGGCCCAGTAATAGTCACCTCAAGCGGATCGCTTGACTTTGCAAATTTATACAGCTCAACTAGGAAAGTGAGTAAAAGTTATTTTAAGTCGTTCTTAATCAGTTTTTTATTACGAAGAAGAAGGTCGTTGTGAAATTCCCGTGCCTGGTACAGTTTTCGAGAAAATATTTCGTAAAGGTTATAAGAGGCTATTGTACGAGTCATCGTCATGCCGCCATGACAGTTGGTCTGGTAATCGCCATGGGAACGTCCCACTAATCGTCATATGCGTTCAAACTGCTTTCAGGCCTTATATACCTTTGAAAAAGAAATTGTTTTTTTTTCTTGACTTAAATTATGTTTAAAGATGTCGAAAATAATATGCAAAAGTTATTTTAGGTGGACATTTTTTTAAGACATGTAGAAAAATGGTTTTAAAACTTTAAACGGGTTTTTCATGAAGAAATGTTTTCAAAATCGGGCGGACTCGTAGGTCCTGCATTTTTTGATCGATTGACTTCAAATTTCAACTATAACTTCTTAGATACATTTTATAGCGATGTACACACGATTTTTACAATCGTTTAACATTTGCGATTTTTGGAAACGAACAAAGGCTGTTGTTTCAGTCGAAAATGCGACTTTCTTAAAAATCGGGCTAGATGTGCAAAAATAAATATTTTATAATAATCGTGTGTACTTCGGGAGTAAAACTCATGTAGATTACGGGGAAAAGAAAATTCTTCTGGGTGCACATGTGCGACTCCAACGAGTCGGCTCGATGGCGGTACCTACAGATATGTTAAATAAACCTTTTAAACCTCGTTTTGATTGCTTTATTAGTATTTTTTTTAAATCCCAAAACTCGACTATGTCTGCATATAGAACGGCAGAATAATTTTTACGCACTCTGTCACAAACTTTATGATTTTTATTTAAATATTTTATAAAGAGTTTGAAACATAGATTTCTCTTCCATGGAACTTTATTAATTTCAAAAATAAAACAAATTATCGCCTATTACGTCAGAATTATAATTTTTATTTATTTGTAGTCATTATAAACAACTATTTTTTCATAAAATAATTTCTAATATTAGTTTGTTCACCTGTCTTCAAGACATACACATTTATCGACATGGTCACGACCCAGTAATCGACAACATTTATTTATATGTATATCTTTTTACTATCGCAAATATGTGTATGACGATTACTGGTCCGTGGATCCTGCAGACAATGCTAATTACGGACCCAATATTTCTTTTCTGATTTTCTATAAACTAATAGTCGATTCGTAAGACTCTTTTTTTGCTAACATTGTCCCAGTTGTCGACAGCCGTGGCGATTAATCAGCAGAGTGTTTATGTTGCTGAACCGGTAATCGTCATATATGAAAATTCGTTGAAATTAACATAAAACTATAATTTTTTATGCTGATCGCAAAACTGAAATCCTTGTTAATCACGTGAAGGAAAACTTACTTCGCGCAAGTCCACAGGCATTCTCAAATCACCCGAGATGTGACATGGTTCACGTTAACCTCCTAATGATGGATTCGGCCGAAATGACGGCTAGACGTAGCGGAATACTTATTTAATGCGTAAACATGACGATCACTAGGACGCTGACGGCCACTGGACCGACTACCTTACAGTTATTTATACGTTTCTTCGATTTAGAAATGATGCGTCTCGCAAAGACGTATAAGAATCTCGAAAAATATTTCAAGTAGCTCCAAAATTCAAGTAGTTATTTATATTTAATTATAAGCTGAAACTGTATATTCTCGAAAAACGCGTTTTTTTCTCTTTTACGAAATCATTTTTTGTTGTTAAATCATCAATGTACGCGGTAGAAACTACGACCATGATTTTTATTTAACTCTGTTAGCCTTCTGGATCACTACCTATACGGAAACGCCGGATTTACGCGAATCGATTATAATTGCTAAACTATATGACATGGCTGGATAAAATTTAAAGAATGGATTATTTCAGGTGACGCATGAGTTTCAAAACGGTACGTTGATAAATAACCAAAGGCCAATCAATAATAAAAGAAAAAAGTCATTGTTCAACTGTAGTTTATCGTTAAACTACAATCCTACGTGATTTTCGTGTAGGACTCCTTTTGTAGATGACATTATAGGGCACAACTTTCATGAAGCGAATTTTTAATTGAATCCATTCCAAAAAAAATTACATTGAAATACTGTTTTTTTTTAAAATAAGGTTTAGCGGCCGCAAACAACCATAGATTCGAGAGATGTTTTAAGGGTACAGTTGTGGAGGTCAAAATTACCTACAAAAAACTGGGCGACATGCCGGCCTCGTTGAATAGAAGGCATTTATATGCATTCCAACTGCAATAACGGAGAGTTGCTGATTGGTCGGAGAATCTCTAGTACTGTAGTGACACGACTAGTACCCCCCCCCCCCCCCCCCCCTTCCGACGTTGTGCCTACCGTAGGCATCGAGCCACTCTGCCGGATTTTTCGTTACATACCCCTTGCCTATCCGCATTTTACCCCCACTCTTCGTTTCCGTTGCATGGGAAACCTTTAGAACGAGATCACTCCTGCCGCCCAGGTACCAAAAGTTCTTAATATGGTATCAGAAAGATATTACGGAACGGGTATGGATGACTTTTTAGTTGTCCAAAACGATACCGTTTTGTACTGCATAATGTATAATTTATGTCCGCTTGGCAGATAGCTAATTTGTGTCCGGCAGTTAACTATACGGCAGCTTTTAATGTATCACAAACTGATAATGAAAGAACAACTCGTGTCGGTAGTCGGTACGGTAGCGTAAAGTTATGAAATCAAAATATCCGAAAGATATCCTTTTCAGGTACTACATGCAAAAAATAATGTGAGACAGAACGTATTGCAATTTAATACTCATGCTGTCCCGGGTATCCTGCATACGTTCGTGAAATTTGAAGTACATTGACTATTCCGTTATCGAGATATTCGCTCCTGAAATTGAAATTTCTAACACGTGCTGCATCCCGAGTACAAATTGTGCTACCCTGTCTGGGTTAAGACCTAGTAACTGGCTCGCCGAATTGAGCTCCTACGAACTGACCATTCGCTGCCTCGTTATGAGCTAGTAATATTCTAAATGTTTTGTTATCCAGTCCTTGTCTATTCATTGCCCAATCGATGTTCACTATAGATGTTGCCAAGTTTCAATAAAAATGCCACCTAGCAACTAGGCCGTACTGGACTAGCCAACTACGGTTACGAACGACAAAGTCAGGTTATGTGACTTATACGTATTATCATTGAGTGAATGACTCATAACTGGCTAGCCAACTGGAGTTTCAGTTGGCGTTGCAAATTTAAAAAAAATTCAAGTGGGTCTCTAGCCATGACCTAGCCAACCCTGGCTATCTGCGGCTATGCACCCCTTGGCTAATCACTGCCCAGCCGATGTCGATTGCAGATATCGCTAAGTCGTACCTGGCTAGCCAATCATGGTCACAAATTACAAAGTGAGGTTATGTGACTACGTGTAGTTCCATCAAGCGATTGGCTCATGGCAACTTGAGTTACAGATAGTGTTGTGACTGGAAAAAAATACTCAAGTGAGTATTTCGCGATTACCTAGCCAACACTAGCCAACTATGGACGCACTTGCCAGAATAAATGGTCGGATAAATACAATTCAAGGTTATGTATAATAATTCTATGCGATTATCGCTTTAAATGCTAACGAAATTAAGTCATTAATCGATAATGTTGTTGGCATTTCTAAATCCAACCATTTTTCAATAATCCAAAGTTGTGTATTGTCGCATATGCAGACGATACGAACATTAAAAAAAAAACAAGGTAGAACTGGCTCAGTGGACAAGGTCACAACCCCATCACCCAGAGGTCCCGCGTTAGGAACCGCGTTCACTAGACGACCATGGCGTTACAAGGCTGGGTAGTCAATGACTGAAACAACTAATGGCGATTCGAAAGATAACTTTACTTGCCTGTGACTAGGAGGTGATGAGTTAAAGCTCTAACAGACGATCGAATATAGTTTGGCGCACCAAGTTCGATGTGCGGTGGGCTCTTCACAACAGACGAGCGGACAGCTCCCCAGACCGTCCAACGAACGAATACGGTCCGGCCGAACCACGCTTCTGATTCGCTGTCGAACCATATTCTAACGACTTCAGGCAGTTCTGTAGATACACGTATGAGCCAAAAGATTTGGTCAAAGCGTATAGTGACATCCAATGCCTATACGATGCTGTTGGTTGTAAATTTTTGACAGAGCTTGTACCCTCTATATATCCCACACATTCGCACCTCATGCATAGATAGGTCTCATACTCGTATAGAGAGCGTCGCTGTAATCGTGGCAACAGCGCGATTTTCCTGTAGCCATAGCGTTGAGCTTCCTACGATCCGTCTTTCGCGAAATATTTTATATAAATAAAAAAAAAGCTTGAAAATGTCAACCCAAATGCGATACAAAGGAAAGGTTACAAGAAAAAAGGCGCTTGCTAAAAGGATGAAAGCTGTGGCAGCCATGTTTCAAGCAAATGCGGCTAAACGATGAGAATAACCATAACCTCAACGATCAGCAATAAAATTCGCTGTCGAAGGACGTCTGATCGTCGATTTACAACATGTTGCCGACAGTTTAAATTGTATTCGCTATAACAAAGACGAATACATGCATAAATACATGCATACATTGAACACATTAAATTTGTTTGCAGAATAAATTTATTTCACATCCGTCTCAGAATTACTAGAACTCGGGGAAAGAAACACGCTTCGAGTTCCCGGATCACGCGCCGATCAGCTGGCTGCAGCGTACATTCCGTTACAGATGGTTGGTCCCGAGTTCGGTGTGGAATCAAATTACCACTTTTCATAAGTCGATATCTCCGAAACTAAACGGTCAAAGTTTGTCATTTTTTTCTAAATCAATCCCAATAGTACTGCGTACACGTGTGTTTTTATTTTGAAATCCTAAGATCGGTTCAGAACCTATATCGAGAAATGCGAGCAAACTCCTATCAGTTCACGTGTTAGGTATAGGAATCGCGTAAAAAAATACCCACATTCAATTGCAATTATCTCATGAACTAAACGGTGAATCTAATTGAATTTTTGGGCATTAGTCCATGAAGGTCATACTTACACCACACTTAGATTTCAGTCAATTCCTAAGACTACAAAACTACCTTAAGCGCCGATTGGCCCGCTGCTGCGTCCAGACTAGCGGTTTTGGTGCGGGGACGTTTTGGCACGGGGACGTTTTGATGTCGGGGTGTTCCGGCGCCAGCACATGTTGGTTAGCACCACGAATCGTGTGTCGATGATCAACCATGTGTCATAGGCCTAAGTCTTGAGCTGCTTGAGGGACAGATTTCAAAAAAGGATGAATACTCCTTTCAATTAATACAAAATGTATAAAAATATAAGCCAAATAAAAAAAAATTATCAACAAAATCCTTTTTTTGTTGTTTTTTTGTCGGGCTTGTTGGGGTTTGTTTTTGGGTTCGTTGTTTGGGTTTGTTTGGTGGGTTTGTTTGGTTGGGTTTGTTCAGATATATCAAGCAAATAAAAAAAAATCATCAAAAAAATCATTTTTTGTTTGGGTTTGTTTGGGTTTGGGTAGAACGAATTACGGAGGGAAATTTATTCTTCCTTGGACCGGATTGTTCAGGAAATAATCACTCGATTCGAGCAGCTTTATGATATAGCAGATAAATATTATTTTTTGTCGCTTATTAGTTTTGGACTGTAGGGTCCCGAGATGGAGATCAATCTTGACAGTGCTCCTAGCGACATTGACCAAGACGAATTTTATCGGGAGCGGAAGCGGCTTCAACGGTTTGTCGAAGTTTCGCCAGAAGCCTCTGAACTTCCGAAGCAAGGACCTGTCGAGCTCCTGAGTTTCATCAGAAAGCATCGACTGGATCATTCAGTGCCGAACATCGGCATCTTAATTCACATCTTTCCGATGATTGGGGTAAGTATGGCAACATGTGAGCGAAGTTGTTCGAAGCTCAAATCGATCAGAAACTATTTGCGATCAACGATTACCTATTTACGGCTCACTAATCTTGCAATTTTGTCGACCGAACAAGAGCTGGCGAATAAAATTTATGTCGAAAAAATCATTGACTGTTTTACCAGCCAAAAAGTTCGTAAAATTGATTTGTGGTCTCTTTTTTACTGTTATCTCCTTCGTTACGCAACAAATAAACGATTTAAGAAAAAAACTTCTGTTCGGTTTTTTATTTCGTTTAGTTTTTTGGAGCACTAGTTTATTCAAAAAAAATCTGCAGCTGACAGCACACAGAATTCTTATTCAGACTTACGGCGACCATGCTTTGGCGGAAACAACAGGCAGATATTGGTTCAGACGCTTAGAAAATAATGATGTTGATCTGTTGAATTGGGGGCATTACTTCATGAAGACTCATGTCAGACGCCGGTTGAACTTGCAGAATCATTAGTAGTTGATCACACAACCGTTTCGAAACGTTTGAAAGTTTTAGGCATGATGTTTTTAAATGGAGCATTAATTTTCAAGCATAAACAGCGATAATTTATTCAACATCCCAATAGTTATAGATATACAAATATCTATACATTTGTATATCTATAACTATAATCCATGGACATAATACGCTTTTTTTATAAACAACAAAAACTTTTATTATGTACGCTTCTATAGAGGAGGCTGGGGTCAATTGGATCGTTTTTGAGAAAATCGGTTAATGTTACTTCATTTTTTACCTTATCGATTTGGTAATCGGCTTTCATTATAGCTAGATTATCTGGGTATATGATAGCATTATTGATTTTGCTTCTAATATGCCCTGAACTTAGGTAGAAGCTATTTAGAAACTCTTGGAAAACGTTTCATTTGACCCTGTATCGGGGTCAATCGAAACGGTGCCTGGGGTTAGTTGACACAGGTGTTTTCAGCTGATTATAGTGTGTATGAAGTAATAAAGTATGTTTGTTGTGAATAAAATACATTTTTAATTGAAATAATCGGTTTTATTGCTTTTCATTCCAGTTTTGGTATCACCGAAGGCATATTGAGGTGCTTTAATATTATTTTACATATCCAGTTTTTTCCCCTAAGGTACACGCTGTTCGTGTTTGTTACCTATTTTTCCCTCATTGTGACCGTTCTTTCCTCTCCTGTATACTATTTTTTTCTTAACTTTTCTCCCTGTTCGTCGTCGTGGAACTAATCTTATTTCGCCGCGAAATACCAAAGGAAAACATTTCACGACGAAATGTACGCGACTGGGATTCAAACCCGGGACCTCCCAGTCCGCTGGTTTAGTGGCGAGCACGCTAACCACTAGACCTCTCGGTCCGCTGGTTTAGTGGCGAGCACGCTAACCACTAGACCATCGCACAGGTTACTTATATAATTTTAATTTACTAAAGATAATCAGTCAGAGAATAGTTTTTGTTACTAGCGAGGTACTCAATGAGATCGATTTATTTAAAACCCACACTATTGAAAGTTTTTATCTAATATTTATCAACTTCTAAGAAATCAACAAAGACCTATTGGTCCAAACACTCAAATATAAACATCATTTGGATTCACAATTATGGCACAAACAAATCAGATCGCCTGCTTCGAAGCTTCCTGTGCCCACAGACTGCACCCAGCCTTCTCCTGGCCTGCTGTGGTCGTAACTTTCCACGCAAACTATACGGAAGTATTTTTCAGATTCATTATCTGTAAAAAAACTCTTTATTTTGACGTTGACTCTCGTTCTTGCTTTTTTCTTAATTTTTTCCCCGATGTTCTTTTTTACTCTCTTAGCCTGTTTTCTGCGGTCCTTTTCTTCAGTCTTTTCCCTTGTCTCTTCTTTTTCTGGGGTATCGGTTTATATTGTTGACTTTCTTTTTTTCCTACCCCTATTAAGCGTTTTCATATTTTTATTATTATATATTTTTTTGATATCTCCATATGCGTTTTTATAATTTTCGGACGGTTTCTTGATATCTAAAAAAAAACAGGATTTGGAAAACTTGCTTGCGTATGAAATGTTTGTTCGGGGTCAATAGAAACACGTTTCAATTGACCTTGAACTGTTTGTTTCAACTGCCTCCATACCCTCGCTTGAAATAGTTTATTAAATAACAAAGAACTTAAATGTTTTAGGTAGGTGCTGACCACAATAAACTCACTAGGATATTCATAGTAATGATTCTTGTAAACAACGGTGAAGAAGGAACAATAGTTTTGGAGCGATACGCAAAAGAATAGTAATAAAAAAACTTACTTTTTATGTCGAAAAAGCGATGCATCCACATAAAATGTTCGATGCTCTCGGAGCGGCGGCGTGAACTAAGCGACAGGTTCCAATATGCAAAGCAGTTCTTTCCCCCCTTGGGACCCCACAGTTCCTTCCCCCCTTCGGACCCCACCGCTATCAATAACCATCTTCGTGTTATTCAACTTGTTTAATTTGACCCATGTTTCTATCGAGCCCAGCTACCCCTACATATAGCCAATAAATAGATACCCTTTTGATCATACGCGTTGATACCGTTTGGACGTCGTTTCGTCAACCTTATTCAGATGCCTATTGGACGACTTTCAGATGGCGCTGACAACTCTGCCTTTTTATGCCTTTTGAGGTAGTACATGTGAGACAGTCCGAGTTAAAAGCAAACATACGCTCAAGTTTTTGAGGTTGTTATGGGGTTCAACCGTCGGGGGTCAAGTACGGGGGGGGGGGGGGGGGGGCTACGCTTATGCACGGAGCCGATTGACTGTTACCAACAGTTAGCTTTCAAATAATCGTTATATTAAGGGGCTATACCAGTGTGAACGCTGAAAATTTGAGTGTTTTCCGGGAATTATTTGGAAGAAAGGTACTCAATTAAATGTTTCGGAAAATTAAGAATATACTTGACTATATTTGACCTATATTACATAATTTTTTGATAGAAAACTATTGAGATCCAAACGACTCATACGCTGCCTTCGGAGGCGCAAAAAAAAGTTCTTCCACTGCTGACATGATTCCGGCCGATTGAGTAGCTAAAACCGAAAAAGAAAAAAATGTCGTTAAACTGGAAAGTATTTCCTGTACAATGACGTAGGATTTTCGAAAAATATCAGAATCTAACAAAATGGCGTAATTGTAAAAAAAGTCTGTTTTCTTGCTTATAAAATGGTCGTTCTTTTCAATGCCAAATCGTCAATTTTCATCCAATCAAAAATATCCTACGTCATTTTAAAGTAAATATATTCAAGAGCACTCAGTTTAAATTTCAAGTCAATCGGATAATTGCTCTTTAAGTTACAATGTCAGCAAATTTGAAAAATCTCATTTCGAGAAAAACGCGTTTAAAGATGTAACTATCGATTTTTGCAAGATAAAATGATAGAGATACGGCCTTGCAATTTTTACAGGATATTCTTGAAAGTATAAACTGTCGAAAAAGGCAAAAAAAGTCGTTTTTTTAAAAGTGTTACACTGGTATAGCCACTTAAACGTACGTTTTCGAACTATTTTTCTACATCTATTTGTAAAAATATGCATTTTTAAACATTCGGTGATTACATTAAGTTTTTTCATTAATTCGTATGATTATTTTCTGTAACTTTATCTCGCTCAATTAGTGCGGAACAAATTGGCAACGTCGTAAATCATGGTATATCATAATGGGGTACGTTACGTTTTGGCGGAGCCGTTTTGACGGGGCCGTTTTGGCGGGGCCGTTTTGGCACGAGATGTTTTGATGCGCGCATGTTTCGGCGTGGGGATGTTTTGGCGCTGCTGTTTTGGCGCGAGGACGTTTGGGCGCGAGGACGTTAGGCGCAGGGATGTTTTGGCGTGGGGACGTTTAGGCGCGAGAACGTTTGGGCGCGAGGAAGTTTAGACGCAGGGATGTTTTGGCGCGGGGACGTTTTGGCGTGGGGACGCTTTTGCAGGAATGTACTGGCGCACAAGCAAATCCGAATGAAGTCGAATAAACCATAACAGCACACAATACACACACACACGATTTGTCCTTATACAGGGAAGCAACGTAATATAATTTCATAAATAGGAAACCCGAACAAACCCCAACAAGCCCGAACAAAAAAAAACAACCAAACCAAACAAAAATGCCATCCCGGCTAGTAGTTAGTAGTAGATCGTAGCACGTTTTTTAAATTTTCAGCTTGAGGGCGCAGTCTCGAATCGACAATCCTTGTTTTTGAAGGTAGGCTTGTGCATCGCTCACTTCGATTATAACCGGTGCCCAAAACCCATGATAGGTGAAATACGTGAAAGAGTGCACAGCTATTAACCCTTAGTGTGCACACCTTCGCAGCGAATCATTTCGTGCACATGGGGTCAATTTGACCCCAGGCCATTTTTGACCTCGAATATCTCGGTAACTTGCGCTTTCCGGAAAAAAGTCTAGGACACTTTTTGTAGGGAATTGGTCAAACTTTAAGGCTGTAAAGCTAGATTTCCAAAAAAATCTTTTATAATAGTTAAAAAAACGTGCTTAAAGTTGAAGGTACGCAAAAAAGTACTGTATTGGTAAAAATTCTCATAAAAACTTCAATTTTGAGTTTTGAAAGAAATGCTTTTAGGGATTTACTGATAAGGGTCTATGTTTTAAGGAAAAAATAGTCCGCTTTGCAGCCGTTTTAAAAAGTATATTTATTATGGAGTATGAAACTGGACATTTTTCAGGTTTCGTGAAAGATGGAAAATGAGAGATCGCAACAACTGTTTCAAGTGTAATCATCTTAAATGCACTTTGTTTTTTTATTTACAGCTTGTACTTCGTTTATTTTGTTAAAAACGTGCCAACATTATCACTCCGTTGCGCCGCAATCGGTACACAAATATGCGCGATGGTCGTCGCACATCGGTCGAAGGCAGGAAGGACACTTTAATTTTGTCTTGTGGTCCATGGATCGAGTACAGAGAGCGCATGGAACTCTTTTTTCAAAAGTCAGACGTTCGATCTGTGGAGGTGGCACCGGATCGATAGCCAATATCATTTCAATGCTTTTCCGGATGCCCCTTCGCAGCGATGGTGTTTCTCGTAAACGGCGTTGCAGTAACGGAGTGACAAGGTGTAAAGCAATTTGCTTCTGGCTTTCTCGTTCAAGTATTCTCTGTTCTATCTTCTCTTCATGTTGCATCGTATGACACGTATGAAGAATGCGACTATTAACCGCTGCTTGATCGAGCATTCCAAAGAAAAATCTTAGTGGCCAACGTTTTGTGCCTCGCGCGACACTATAAGAGTGACACAATTTGTCGAAAACATCCGTGTCTCCTTTAGTGGCGTTGTAGTGGTGGATTACCTCGGGTTTCCCCGATCCAGCATCAATTTTCGTCGACCTTGTAAATGAAGATGCTACCAAAACAATTTTGTTCTTCTTTGGTGCCCAAGAGAGTAGTGCGATATCGTCATGAAAACAGTACTTTGCACTTTCCTCGTCTTCTGCTATTTTCATTTCGAGTGGAATTTCGCGTTTGTTCTTCCTGATAGTGCCCGTTATTTTCAGCTTATACGGATCACTCAGTGCTTTTTCAATCAACGGGATCGAAGTGTACCAATTGTCACAAGTTACGCTACGATCCGTTCCATGAATCGGTTCGGTCACTTTCAAAAACAAATGTTCAGGAACAGATAATCCTTTCTCGACGGTTATTTTTCCCGTGTACGGAATAGCATTTATCAGGTAAAATGTTTTTGCATCGTTCAATGTAACGATTTTGAGACCATATCGGTCTGGTTTACTTTTTATGTAAACACGAAACCCACAATTTCCTCGAAAAGACAGCAGCTGTTCATCAACGGTGCAGTCATTGTGAGGTTTATAATTTGTTCTGCATCTCTCCATAAACATGTTCCACAACTCTTCGATGCAGGCGAACTTGTTGTCTTTTGGTCTTTGTGACTTATCATCGAACCGGATTGACTCCGATAGAAAAATAAACCGCCTGCAAGGCATTGTAGCTCGATAAAAATTGTTCCCTTCGGTATTCGCCCATAGCTCTTTGACGCCGATATGATTGCATTTCCAAATACCAGAATAGTAAAGTAATCCAATGAAACCGTTTATTTCAATCAAATCTGTTGAATAATGATAAGTTTGGAGGACGCCACCCCTGTCGGTTATAGCGCGTTGTGTTGACTCAATTTTCATATTGGTATATTTCACGATCAATTCGCGCATTTCAACGGTGAATAACGTCTCCCAAAACTCGAAAATTTCCTCACATAGCAAGGCGTCCTTTGTTGGACCAGGTATATGAATTTGGACCGATGAACACCGGGCTAAAAAAAATATATGTATATTTGAAAATGTATATATATACACACACATCTCTGTTTACCTTCGAATGTATATATATATATATATATATATATATACATTCGAAAGGAATCAAACACAATAGAATGGCACGCAGAGGTAAATACGTTTGAATATCCTTACCTGACAGTCGCTCGGGCGGTTTAATCTTCCACACAAAACCATTTTTTCCCCTCATAGTCGATAAAGGTCTTCCTCCCGCTTCCTGTGATTGCCTTTTTCGTCGCTGCGCTGATACTTCAACGGCTTCGGCCTCTGATATTTCGTCACTTGAAACTCCATCAGTCTCCTCCTCTGACATTTCGTCAACGGAATCATGATTTTCGTCGCTTGATGCACCGCCGAAATCATCATTTTCTGGTTCCTCTTCCAGAAGCGCCTCTCCAACGCTCCGCGGCCGTAAATTATACGCCATTTATATCTTGTATTAGTTTGCAGAAAAAATTCTGGACACATTTCACGTTTAAATTTGCTTACCTGTAATGCAAGATGATAAAATTTACGTGTAATCAAAAATCACTAAAACACCTTTACTGTGCGCACTGGCGGTCAATTTGACCCCACGTCTGTTTCGTACGGCTGTCACGCACAAACTAAAGCAGCAGCTAGACTGCCTATGGTCCCCACTTTAAGGGAAGGGATGACGGTTCCTTCATACTAGGTATTTAATCCCGGGGACGCTTACCCGTAAACGCTATTCACGTGAGAAAAAATTTTTGGGGTCAGCCTGACCCCTAATGCACACTAAGGGTTAATAATCCGCCTGCTTCAGATCTAGTAATAGGATTTTCGTCAGTACCAGTTGTCGTCTCCAGAGTCTATATAATTTTTTAAAATAGTTTCTTAACCATCTTGACTGCTTCTCCTCTGGCGCTCCAACGGGTTTCAACCAAGCACTTCAAGCTCATTCCAGTTGTTTTGATGAGAACGTCCCAGCGGTGTGTCGAAGCTGAGAATGAACTTGTGTAAACTGTTCGGTGTACCAAAAAAGGTCTCGGAGTTGACCTGCGCTTCGGCAGCCCGAATCGCAGCCAAATTCAGGGAATGACTCGAGCAGGCGATGAATTGCGCTTTGGGGTTGACTTCCAGAATGCGCTTTTGGATGCCGGAGTATTGAGAAAATCATTGCAGCGATTTCAGCGGCGTGCTTATCCTTGGTGTCGATGAAGGACTCCCGAACTTGTACCGTGTCACCTTCTATGACACCGTACTGCAAAACTTGCGAAGTTTGATCCAGCCTTGAGCTGCCAGGTGTAGCGTCGAAGATAAACGAGAAATATTTTGCTTGTATCACTTGCTGTAAAATTTTCCTTTTAACGTGATCTCCCAAAAATACGATAAACTCGTTTTGTATTTGTGGTGACATGTACGTAGTCGGCTACGTACCAAGCTTGGTTCGAACCATATCTTTCCTCAGGACTGGGTCGTACTTGGATAGTACTTTCACCAATTCCAAGAAATTGCCCTGGTTTTGTTGCCGAATTCACCGTCACCTCTTTCGCGATGTCCTCGGTACGCCAGATTCTGCTTTGAGAGTAAGCGAATGATGTCCAAGATTCTCTATAGGTAGTCTCTCCACTTTTTTTTGCTTTTGTTTTAGTAAATCTTAAGCCTTGCTATCAATACTGGTCCCTACTCGCAGACAAACTTCAAGTTCCCTCCAAGCAAGCGACGACTGTATGTGAGCGCTGCTGGTTTCAAAGTTTTCAATTTTCGGTGATAACTTCCACCACTCGTTGAAGCCTTCGCTGAATTTGAATGCACACCCAGTTCCTGATCGTGCTGGGAAGAGTATGCTAGAGAAGCAGAATAAGGACTCCTTTTTTTGGCGCGTAGCCCATTCACTTTCGCAGCATATGCTGAACTGTTTCGGATCCTTAAGTGACAAGCTGCGTACGAACATCATCAGAAATGACTTCAGGCCAATCCCTGATATCGTTTAGCCCAGAGCGTTTTCTGTTATCTCATTGGTGTGCACTTATTGATGGTCCAGCTTATTCAGTATCAATTCTTGAGGCATGTTCTGGAGAGATACTCGTGTGCCTAAATCTCTACCACCTCCGAGACCTGAGGAACTTCTTCTTCAACGTTCTGGCTGTCGGATCCTACTGCTTCGGACTCATCGTTTCCTCTAGATTCGAAGTTCAGCTGGTCATCTGGCTTTCCTTCTTTTGACTGTCCAGTTTATTTGCTTCTAGTCACAGCTCGACTACATCTGGCAGTCTCTGGCGACGATGCGCGTTCAGCTTCGGGGTTGAAAAGGGCACTCGGGACTTGGAGTCGACTGAATGCTTGTGGAGGCTTTAGAAACGTCAGAAACGCACCTTCCTGTTTCTTCTGCTCTTCTTCTCTTGCCTTCTTCTTAGCCCTATTTTCGGCTCCGTTTGGCAGCTGTCTGTTTATGTGTAAAAATTATATTCAATTTACGAATCAGAATTAAAAAAAAAAATTACGAACGTTAATGCCTTGAAAAGCGAATCTTCTGCTAGCACCCTTTGACCCCTTCTGCTAGCAAAGTAGGAAGTTAATTGAAATGAAAATTACGACAAACGCTTAGTTCGATTATGCTAGCATAAAATGGTATAAACCTCTTGCTTTCTTAATTATTCATTAAAAAATGGAATAAATAAACTTACCTTCTCGGGTTCAAATTCACTACACTGCTTTTCAACGTTTTGGCTTCCTGTTCAGGTGGCTCTTAAAATGGCCATTGGGTTGTGTGATTTTTTGAGCCACGTCACAGAAATCCTACTGATGATCAAGATATGCTCTCGATGCCCGGGTTGCGACTCATCCGTTTGGTTTAAGGGCCTTTTTTTCTAGTATGTTTGTCTTGTTAGGTTTGAGGTTTTGGGTTGTGCTTTTGTTTAGGTTAGGTTGGCGTGCGGAACTCGGTGGAGCGGCGTGTGGCTCAACGTACCGAGCAATCCCGACCGAGAGATGCACCTAACGAGGCTTCTCCGGGAATCGATGCACGCCCGGTTGAGACGCCGGCGCCCCACTGTAGCAGTGGGTGCATCGTGCTGGAGAGCGGGCCGTTTCGGTTACGGGTGGAGGTCTCCGCGCCGCGCTTCTGGAGAGAAGCTTCGTGTTGACATTTTTTCGGTCAACGCGCTCTGTCTCGCCCTCGCATAATCCCTCGCACGCCGGCCTTGGTCGCGCAAGGTACAGAGTTGCTAACGAATTTTCGCGTGAGACGGTGGTCTTCCAAATCGCGATCGCTCCCGATTTTTTAGATATCGTGACAGTTGTCGATCAGACGTCGAGCCACGAGCCTCGCGATAAAGAGACGTGTCGTGTCTCTCTCGCGCCCCTAACGTCGCGCTCTCGTTCTCGCGTTAGAGGCGTCGTGGTGTTCTCTCGCTCCCGTGCGTACGATGTTTTCGCGTTCGCGATCAAGTTTCGTTTACGTAAAAAGTTCAGGGGTGGTTAACCCACCAGCTCCCGCACCACAAAATAAACATTATTTTATTTTATTGGTGACGTTTTCGGTGTCGCGTAAGTGACAGATACCGTTGACAATCAAGCTACTCCCCAGTGAATCCCGACCCCTCTACCACAACCCACCTCCTGAGCGCCCGTGCTGTGCCGCAACCGTCCTCCCGTGCAAGTGCATCTAGCTCAGTCCGATTATGATTCCGGCGATACAAAAATCAAGGAGGTCTCCAGACTCCCAGGTCATACTGGTTATGATTCCGGTGAAACAAAAATCACGGAGTTCTCCAGCTCCGATGGTGGGTCAGGGCGGATCAACAGGGCGGCCAAAGGTGACGGTTCTCGCACCTAGTTCTCGTGTTTAAGTTCTCGATTTCGTGGTGAGGAAAATAATCCCCGTCACAGTTGATATTTGGTTACACTCAGTAATCGACTTATTCTTAGTTCCTCCGCAAATCTTTCTTATCTCGCTACGCTATTATTTTGACCACAATCGGTTGAGGCTTGAGACAAATAACGCTATCTCAATCCTATATCGATATGCTGTTACGTTTCCATAAGAACATCAGATGCTTGAATGTGGTTTAAGTGTGAATGTGTGGTTAAGAAGAAAAGCTCACCGAAGTTTGAATATACACGGAACAACACGATTGGCGGTGCTCGCCCGGCTAGTCATCGATTACGTTGGTTTATTAATCTACGTCGTAATACCGTTATTCATCACACTTCGGTAGATGAATAACGGCTATGGAAAAGCGATAATTCGAGTTCTCAAATGAATTCTCAAGGATTTTGGGATTGTTTGAGTTTTATTAAATGTTATTATATTATTTTTTCATTTATGGTCGTACGTTATTATTTATTGTGGTTGGTTGCTTTGTTCGTATTACAATGGCGACTTAATTTTAATCTCGTTTGCATGTAGGTCCTATTTAGTTGGTGAGTTCTTGTCTGGCTTTCGAAAATAATTTGTCGATTGGAATTTTTATCTCGAAATAAATGACTCTTTAGATTATCCAAAAATGTTCATAAAAAAACTCCTCGTGATCGGTAATTCAATAATTTGATGAATTTAAGATCGACTGGGAGTTTTAAGGTAGTTCTGTAGTTTTCGTCAAATCTTAGGAATTGGCTGAAATCTAAGTATGGTGTAGATATGACCTTCATGGACCGATGCTCAAAAATTCAATTCGATTCACCGTTTGGTGCATGGGATAATTGCAATTGAATATGGGTATATTTGTACGCGATCCCTATACCTAACGCGTAAACCGATAGGAGTTTGCTCGCATTTCTCGATATAGGTTCTAAACGGATCTTAGGATTTCAAAGTAAAAACACACGTGTACGCAGTACTAATGTGAGATTGATTTTTAAAAATGACAAACTTTGCCCATATAGTTTCGGAGATATCGACTTATGAAAACTGGTAATTTTATTGCACACCGAACTCGGGCCCAACTATCTCCAACGGAATGGCAACAGTGTACGTTGCAGCCAGCTGATCGGCGCGTGGCCTGGGAACTCGGAGCGTGTTTTTTCCCCCGAGTTCTAGTAATTCTGAGACGGATGTGAAATAAATTTACTCTGCAAACAAATTTAATTCGTTTTATTTATGCATGTATTTATTCGTGTTATATATATTTATATATAAGTGTGTGCGTGCGTGTGTGTGTGTGTGTGTGCGTGCGTGCGTGTGTGTGTGTGTGTGTGCGTGCGTGTGTGTGTGTGTGTGTGTGTGTGTGTGTGTGTGTGTGTGTGTGTGTGTGTGTGTGTGTGTGTGTGTGTGTGTGTGTGTGTGTGTGTTTGTAGATATAACAGGGGTCATTGCAGAGCACTCGTCGCGGGAAATATGTGAAATAGAATTTTATCCCATTCGGGTTTCCTTCACTGTTTTCCTCAAAAAAATGTCTTTGTTACAGCGAATACAATTTAAACTGTCGGCAAGATGTAAATCCACTATCCGACGTCCTTCGACAGCGAATTTTTGTTGCTGATCGTTGAGGTTATGGTTATTTTCATCGCGTTCAGCCGCATTTGCTTTACACCAGGCTGCCACAGCTTTCAGTCTTTTAGCAAACGCTTTTGTTCTCGTAAACTTTCGTTTGTATCGCATTTGGGTTGACATTTTCACGCTTTTTTTAATTCATATAAAATATTTCGCGAAAGACGGATCGTAGGGAGCTCAACACTATCACTCCAGGAAAATCGCGTTTTGCCACGAATAAGCGCCGCTCTCTATACGAGTATGAGACCTAGAATGTGTGGGGCACAGCACAAGCTTTGTCAAAAAATTACAACCAACAGCATCGTATAGGCATTGGATGTTACTATAAGCATCGACCAAAACTTTTGGCTCATACGTGTACCTACAAAACTACCTTAATGTAGGAAATTCAGAAAACTATGTTTTACATTGCAAGAACTCGCACCAATAACACGATGGCAGCTAGATGCAGCAAGTTTTAATTTTTTTTCATTCAATTATCGTTCTGTCTAGAACATGCGATCGGTTAAGTCGCAGAACTCTATAGAACTTATAAACTTTTCTCGATGTTTAAAAAATGTTCCGGTGTAATCTTCCGATCATTTTCGTACAAATAATTCGGTACTTGTTATCGCATAAACTATTATTATTAATTTTGTGTTACATAATGATTTTCTACTTACTTGCAGCTGCTGATTCCATTAAAAAAAAATTGAACTCGATTGATTTTTAAAGATTTGGCGTCTTCTTGAATAGAGCGTTGACATATTTGCTTACTGCACGACGCGTCTAGCTCGATTGAGAGACCCCTTTCAACTGTCCCACAGTAGCAGGTGTAAGGGAGAGGGCGCGCTTAAGCCTGGAATTCGACCTTCGGCCACGACTACAAATTACCGGAACGTAAACTCTATTTTTCAACTTTTGGCCAGCTTTTTGGGATTTGGCCCCACTGTGCGTCGAGACCGCTGTTTCTGTTTACGTGGTCAGACGACGTTACTTATGTACTTGAATATGACCAAAATCAATTCACCGTTTTCACAATGCCAAAAAGGAAATCCGCACTTGGTCGCAACAGGGTTAGTAATGAATGCGAAAGTTTGGATGTATGTTGGTTTGTTTAATGTCCGTTACTCAATCACGCTAGAACGGCTCAACGAATGTTGATGAAATTTGGCACACATAAAAGATTCCATACGGCTTACAAAGACAGTTTGTTACGCTCAATCACGCCGAAACACCTGAGCGAATTCACATGAAATTTGGCACACAGGTAGAGTATGCCATGAAATAATTTATCAAACGAATGGTGGTGACATAACGTTCGTGTGGCGTGTAAAGCTATTGATCAGTAAAAAAAAACTCGAAAAAACGGGCGAGAAAGTCAAAAAGTTGTGGAAATTGATAACGAGATGGTTCGTATATACGTTCTCGATACTTATCCTCGTTTTCATTGGTGAAAGATAGCGCAAGGTGCGCAAAAAAACGGGGTTCGATGTTGTCTCAACTCTATCGCGGTGAGCCGGATTATCGACGAGACAAAACCTTGATTATATCGTGTCCCATTGGGCTGCCGAGACACCGCAACAATCACAATTTTACCGAGGAGAGCAATATGAGCGGCAAGTCAGTTTGAGAGCGTCTGAACCGTTGGAGCAGTCTAACTGTTGACGTAAGCAGCGCGCTAATTATCTAGCGTCACGGCGGGATGCTGAGACTGTCGAGGAAGTCGAGGCTCGCAGTTGTGTTATTGCTGAAAGGGTAGCACAGTGGCAGCAAGCGTTCACTATGAACACGTGGGCCGTTTTTGAACACGCTGCTTGAGAATACAGTCCGGCTCTAGACTATGATAGTCATTGGCTTATAAAAATGGAAGCGATGAGTAAATAGTACAAATACTGCGGGGCACTGAAACAGAAAGAGGAAACCGCTGGGATGTGTTATTCTGGAAGTGAAGTAGTCATTCATAAATTAGAGGAGCAAGTTCAATCCTTCGAACAGCTTTTCACATGTGAAACGGAAGACTTACGTTGGTTTATTAATCGTTTCAGAAAGTATAACAGCGGTTTGCACATGACGTCGGTTGAAATTTATATTGTAGTTGACATTTTCCATGGCAATTACTAAGTACGTCATAGGGGCAAATCCTGAACGTGGTGGGAATGCATTTGGGCATTCCGTGCTTCTAGCATAATTAACTATATGTCGGCTGTTCCAGAGTATCGATGGCCGAAAACTTACACCTGCAGGCCGAAGACCTCATACAATGTTGTCTACAGAACTCTAGTGCAAAGCATTATAGTTTCGTATTTACTTTATTTATTTATTGAGGTCTCCATTCATTCCCGAGTTCCAACGTATACCCTTGCAAGGTTTTACGTAAAACCCTTCCTAACCGTACTCCCTTTCTATCACGCCCTACCTGCACCTAGCTAATCTAACTCAACTTCTGTTTCGTCCACTGCCGTCTTAAGCTACACTATGCCGCATTTGCCGAGGGTACGGGGAAACTGGAAAACCCGTACCGGTATAGACGGCCCTATATTCTTCTAATTCTCTGGTGCAGAGACTTTTACTCAAGTATCTGCAGTAAGGCATCGGAAGTATTGGCCTTTCGCTCGCTGGTCGATCCGCCAGCCGGTACCCGGCTAAACGGTCACCGCTCTGAATATTGGCCACGCACAATGCTGCTCAACTCGAAGTACCGCCAGAGTCAAACCCCGATAGCCCGCTCACCAGCGTAGGTCTGCCTTATAATTTTGTGGACAATCAACGTAACACCTCAGTCAACCAGTTTACGACCGTGCTTGAGAAATATGACACTCTACCCTCTTAGTTTGTTTCTTACTTTTTCTGTATTCGTTTATCTCCTTTATTGATAAAATGCTAAAGTCCACTCCTACAAAGTCGCGGACAAAAGCTAGTTTAATATATATATATTATATATATATACATCCGTATTGCAAATAATCAAAACTTGTATCATCTACGCTTATTGTATAATAACTACAAATGGATAATATTAGTATTATAGTAATATTAGTCATATGCCCAACATCGGGTACGCAGTGGGCAAAATCTAGTTCATTACATATTATATATAATTGAATATTACTTCAACCTACTATTACAAGCCGGATTATCACCCAGTTGTAATATGAATATTACTACTATATTGTGCAAGAGCTAAGAAACTGCGGCACATGAATCCTTGTCTTCAAAGCGGCGTAACGGATTTTTAGCACCGCACAAAATGTTCGGAGATTCGTATGTAGGTGTGAATAAGCTCCAGAGCTGTCACTCTGTCACTTTATTCGTAACACAATTCCAGCAGCCTTACATTGAAAGATATGGTTATAATTGTGTTTGTGTATTGAGTTCGAAGATAATAAAAATGGTAACATTGGAATTGTTAAAGTATGGACGGTGTATTTGCTTCGGTATAGAACGCCACGCAATGCTGCTAAGGTAATTGGCGCGTACGAAATAATACGAAGGTGGAATGAAGGGCTGCTGAGATATTTCCTTCATTTGATAAGTTCTTATACGGCTGCGGTCACAATGGTGAGAAGAGACAGCACCGATCGTACCCGCGAGAACCTAAGGGAGGTTTTTACATTGTTGGGTCAAAATAAAATGTTTTTTCGATTTTTCTGTATCGGAAAGAAGAGGAAGGTGTACTCTATGTTCTCAGCATAGCATATTAGGTATAAGTATGAAACTTTTCATTTTATTCGCACATAAACTTCAGTTTAACTATGAACGCGTTTTTCTCGAAACCACGTTTTTGAATTTTGCGGAAGTGCTCCTACACGCCCTAGATGAGCAATCGTTATGAAATTTGGCAGGCACGTGTACAACAAACATCTGTATTAGTTGAACTAGAATTATCCAGAAATATTCAATTTTTTCAATTTTATGAACAAAAACTTCAAAAATGTTTGGTAACAAAATAAAACTTCCTCTTCGGTCGACCACTATTTTATTATTCCTCAATTTTTCTTCTTGATTCCAGTTCGACTTATACACAATATTGTCCAACGTAAAAATATGTTTGATCTTTTTTTTTACTTCAGATCACCTGTCGGAGTCTTCTTCGATTTTGTTGAAACTCAAATATGTGATAAGCCATTGAAAAGAATTCGACACGTATTTTTATTTACCGGCGGAAAAACTGTTCTAAGGGGGGAAACGACCCCTCAAAGAAAGGCGCGTCGAGAATGATTTCGCAGTTTCACCCTCAAGCCGTCCACCGATATGAATGAAACTAAAACCAAAACTCTTCAAATGCAAAGCGATGAAAAATCCACTGTGAAAGTATTGAAAAAAAAAATAAGGGATGGCACACCTTTCTTTGAGGGGTGGTTTCGCCCCTTAAAACCTTTCCGCCGATAAAAAAATGTGTGAAATAGTTTTCAATGCTTTATCACATATATAAGTTTCAACAACATGCCTTGAGGATTTTGGCAAGCGAGTGCGGGAAGGTTGTCTTGACGGTGAATTGCGAAAAGCGATGAGCGGTTTTTATAGGAAGGATTTTCTAAATGGTCCGGATTGCTGCAACCTTCTAGCTTGCATTATTTCCAAAAACGTCAAAGTACGTTTTTTAAAAGAGAAAAAGAATTTGACGATTCCGGGTTGCGAAATATTGCGAACGTTCGGTCGTATGCAGTCCGAGGAGGTATATAACTCGCGTTGAGCAATACCCGAGTCAAAATTTTTAGCCTCCTCTGAACCCTCGCAGGACCCATTTCTTTTGTAATACATAAGCCGCCAGCCTCCGTTGAACCGACGAAACCTCATTTGTCGAGTCCAGTGCCATAAAGAGACCTCCTCTTGGTCCAGGGTAGCCTCTGCTAGACCTCCCAAACCTTCTCTCGACCCCCAGTTTCAGTGAAACGTGCAGAGCACAGGCCTCCTTAACCTGCTTTCAATCTCAAACTGTTGCCTCGACCCCACCTAACCTGCTTTCGGCCCAAATTCGATATCTCCTCCATCATCATTCCATTGTGGCCTGATCGGTAACCCGTTCGATGACGAAAATAATACGAAATTAATAAAAATACATCGTCCCCTTATTAAATTATTAGTGCAATATTAATATGCGAAAACAATCGAATTTGCTCAATATCGATTTATTATTATTTTATAGGCAATTCATAAAAGAATGCTTGTATCAACAGTCTTATTCCAATCCTATCGGATTAATGGGCGTTTTCCTGTGAGAAAAAATCTCATAGGAAAATTCTTAAAAAATGCCAGTCGATCCAGTGTAAGCTGACGCGACGTTTTTCGTCCTTGACATTTCTTCATAAACCCTCTAGTTCTTAAGTTACATTGCATTATCTAGAATTAGTCTTTTTTAGCAAAAAATAAAATAGCATTGCGAAAAAAATGTACAAAACTTTATAAAAAACGCAAATGGAGTTCCTGCTACCCCGTTCAAGTTTATCATGGATAAACGTAACAAATTTTATTGCATAAGTCATGCGCCCAATTCTCGATGGTCGAAAAAAGCCGAAAATCAGTCACGTATAAAAGTGCGTACTGGGTCGAAAAGAAAATTATAAAAAAATATTTCAGTCAAGCAATATAAAGCTGAATTTATTCCCGTCAAAACGCCGTTCGGTAAATTTAGTTATCTTTTTTTTTACGAAGCTATGTAACTTTTAGTGCAGCAAGAAATATCGACTGGTGTATCCAAACTTTTAAGCGACGGTATATATTATATAATACTATATATATATATATATATATATATATATATATTATACTCAAAATATGTGGTTGCATTAATATATTCGAATATACACTACCAGTCAAAAGTATTCGGACACTTCAGATAACTGCAAAACTTAATATCACTTTGGATCATTGCAAACTTATGGTAGAATAATAATTATTTTACGAAGATACTATAAAGCTGTGTATAATTACTTAATTATTTAGAGCTTTATAGTATCTTCGTGAAATAATAGATGAAATTAATTATATTACTCTAACATTATTTGACAATTATCCAGCGCTCAAAAGTTTTGCGATCCTGTGGAGTGTCCGAAAACTTTTGGCTGGCAGTGTAGATCTAAATAACATATAATGTTGATATCTATATGGAACGTTAGGGTGTTAATTATAGTCTATTTCATGTTCTAAAGGATTGAAATTGTCGGTTTAGAATTCAACCTCATTCGATTTTTTCTTTTTGTTTTTTTTTGTTAATTCATCAATGAGTTGATAAATGGCGACGGCCGATTATCGTCGATTTTAAATAAAATGTTTGATTTTTCTTTGTTTTCATTTTTAGTACGGCGAAAATTTAAAAAATATTTCCACGTGTATGTATGAAGCATATTTTTATTTTTTTTTTCGCTAAATATGATATTAACTAACCGCGTCTATTTGATTCTTTTTTATTTGAATTAACTAGATTTTTCATAGAACCAAATTTTTCCTATTGCATTCCATTATTAAAATTATTGATTTAAAAAATGTTTATTTATAGAAAATCAATCTATTTAATATCGTCCAATAACTACATATTTTATTTGATCCTAATAAATCTGTGATTCGGTTTCATCAGTTCAACATTTTCATCTGTTCAAAAAAACAATTTAGTTAAGTTCACTGAATGGATCTAGTTATTTTTTTTTAATTTACCTTAAATAGAATTTTCGTAGAGTTAACCATTTTTCTATTTGATTGAACTAACGGTCCATCTTTATTGCAACACTCATATCAAAGGGGCGGGAGGTAGAGAAGGTGGAGAGAGAGGCATTTTATATATATATATATATATATAGGTGTGTGTGTGTGTGTGTGTGTGTGTGTGTGTGTGTGTGTGTGTTTGTTTGAAAAATCTATAGCATGTTATTCGATGAAACTCTCTAATTATCACAATCATATTAACTAATTCATATAGCTTATGTGATACAACAAATAGTTAGAGGTATTCATTTGGTCTCTTATGCCATATCAGCGACCAAAATGTTATAAGCTCTCGGTAGCATAGGGGCAGCGGAGCGTAGCTATGAATAGGTAGGACTTAGGTTCAAGTCGCATATAGGGCAAATATTTTCTTCGAAAAAAATCATTTCTAAAGGCCAGAGAATGACGAATTACGATGAAAAATCCTTGTGGTAAAGCTCTCAATTAAGGAGTTCATTTTATTTTCGATTTTTGAAATATTTTATGCATATAGTACACTTAGCTTTACAGTGTACATTGTAAGCAAATAAAGATTAATTTGAATCTCATCTTTATTAATATATATAAATATTTTGGAAAGAAATATGATCGTAGTAGGTTGTGAGACAAGGAAAAAACCTATTTTATTTAAATAGATTCTATATAAATTAATTTTTTTGTTTAGCAGTGTACAGTAGGCCGAAAGGGGGGGCAGTAGGTTCTGCGGGAGCGCTCGAAGTAGGCCGACCTGAGGTTCCGTAGGTTCAATTGTGATCCTCACTGACCTCCTTTGAGTCAAAAAGTCTACTTTCTGCCATGCCGGAAGTTCATCGGAGGCTCTAACGCATGGTCCTTTCAAACATTGTACCCTCCTTTAGATACCCAATAATCCGCTCACGCCGATTTCTGCTCGCCTTCATTTTGTGGGTTGAACTCGGCTCGAAAATTTCGACTCGGGATGCCCGAGTAATTACGCTCGGATGCGATTGGCGATCCGTAATAATATAAAGCATTTGTTAAGTGGTATGCTGGTTTAGTGGTTAGCGTGCTTGCCTCTGAACCAGTACATTGGGAGGTCGCGGGTTCGGATCGCCGTCTCGTAGTTCCGGAGAAAAATAAATACGGGCGTGACTTAGCTCCAGCTGCATTGGTATAGGTTTTCCGCAGTTTCCCTATACCCAAGGCAGAAATGTCATGGTGAATGCGATACAGAGGGGGAAGTCGGCTGCGGCCGCACGGTGGGGATATGAAGTGGAATATGGGGAATGCATTAAGGGGGAAGGACCCTGTACAGATGGAAGTTAAAAAAAATATATGAAGCATTTATTGTTTGTATTGTTTTATGCCCCTGTTGCGGTCACACTTTTTATTAGTCGCAGACATTTGCTGCTTTTATGCGGTCATCCCAACGGCAAAGTCAATCGGGTATACGATTTTCAATCTCCTTAACTTCAATTCCGGGAACGCGCTTCGTACGACATCTGGAAAAGAAAATAAACAAACAATAATAAGAGGATATTGTTAAAATGTCTGATAACTTCTGTATAGCGACGAACTTTACAAAATATTAAAATAAGAAAATATTTATTCATACACACGCACACCTATATACGTACCGATAATAATGTGAGGGATCGAAACACAAAAATTAGTATCTATTTGAAGAATGTAAAATAATTTTAAATTTCGTAGGAGTAGTGTGTTGATGAATACGTATTGTTGAGGAATCGGCTTCGATTCGGCCAATGAAAGTTTCCAAGGTCGTGATGGAAAAAAAGTTTTTCTGTTACGTTTCGATCCTTGATTCGGATCCTCTTCAGAATTTTATTTGTTCTGAATATTGTCGATATTTCCAGTTTTTTTGTTTGTGCTTGGAAGATGCATAGAATAGACAGTATTTATGTTGGTCCAATACTGTCTAGTGAAGGTGAATCGGAGGATTGATTCGGACCCTTTATTTCCAATCGATTTAAAGAATTAATCGTTTTTTGGCGATTTCTATTATCAATTGAAATTTTAGATTTTTTGAATAAAAATAACTATATCTTTGCAAGCACAAGAAAGAAAACTAGAAATTTTCTCTGTTCTACATGTCGAGTAGTGAAGTCTCTGAGAGTTCGAGACAAACGCGAGAGAAACGAAACAGAGTTTCTCTCGAACTCTCAGAGTCTTCACTACTCGACATGTAGAACAGAGAAAATTTTTAGTTTTCTTCCTTGGGCTTGCGAATATATAGTTATTTTTATTCAAAAAACCTAAAATTTCAATTGATAATAGAAATCGCCAAAAAACGATAAATTCTTTAAATCGATTGGAACATCGATTCAACAACACGAAATAATTTAAAAACCGCTACCTACAGCGCCAGAACGAGAGAAGAATTACAGATAGTACAAAGTTTTTCAAATCTAAAAGTATACGGAGACTAATTATTATTGTTATTGACCACTTGAATAGCTGAAGGCAACCAACAAAATGAATTTTTAAAATTACATTACGCATAAATTGTTCAACAAACGTTATCATGATTTTTTAGTTTGTCTTGCTACGAATAACACGAATAATGCGCAAATGTTGAAATAGATCAAAAATAAAAACATACTGAATTCATGTGACTTTATGAAGCAATGGCTA
Organism: Ophion ellenae; assembly: GCA_963210295.1. Lineage (NCBI taxonomy): Eukaryota > Metazoa > Arthropoda > Insecta > Hymenoptera > Ichneumonidae > Ophion > Ophion ellenae. The sequence goes on from OY723388.1 coordinate 5,544,961, forward strand.
CTCGCCGCATTTCTGTCCTTAAGCCAGTGCAAGAAAAGGTTTCAGCAGGGGAACCGTAATTTTTATTTGATAAACTAACTTTCAAACTTTTGCAATATAAAGAATTTATGGAAGTACAAAGTAAAAAACATAGTGTACTTAATCATATCTTTAAATCCACTCCAAGAAAACAAATATGCTACGAATGATCCCTTAAATAACCTAAAAAGAAAACGTCCGCTTTCAGAATAAAATGAAGGCATATTGAATAAATTTATATATGTACTGAACACAGTAGCAAAGAGGAAGTATTAGAACTTAGAATTAATTCGTAGCGTTTTTTAATGAAAAAATATTTTTATTTTAAATGAAAATAAACAATACATTAATACAAGTATTGCCCCTTGCTTTCTACTACTTTTGACCATCTTTCGGGCAGGGTACGAATACCGTCGGAAGAACGCCTCATCTTTAGATGCAATCCACGAATCGACCCATTTTTGACAATCTTCGTAAGAAGTGAACTTCTGCTCAGACAGGCTATGAGCCATCGAACAGAACAAATGGTAATCAGAAGGAGCGATATCTGGAGAATACGGCGGGTGGGGAAGAACTTCCCATTTAAGTGCTTGTTTCCAAAAATGCCGAAAAGTAGTGAGCTTTTATAAAAAAAAACGAGTAAAGATTCATCGTTTTCACGAATAAGGGAAATTCCGAGTCGAAATATCAAAGCAATTGTAATAGTTTTATGTACTTTTAAAAATATCAATATATTGCAGGGGTGCCTAATACTTTTAGCCAAGGCTGTATGTACCTTTTCTCCTCTTGATATTTTCATCAAAACATCTTTGTTTCATAGTAACGGAAATAAATTAACGAGACAAATCGTCGATTATCAACCTAAAATAGCGATACAAAGAAATTTTGGAAAAAATCTTAAGAAAGGCGGTGACTCCAAAATAACAAAATACAAGTTTTTACTGCTTAAAATAAATATTCCAAACCTCATAGTTTTCAAGTTACGCCGCACGATACCAGCTTTTTAGAAACCTGTCTTTTTTTCAAGAAAAAACTAAACAACTCTGCGAAAAAGATCGCAAATTAAAAAAAAAACGAAACTACAGCTAACGGTGTTCTTTTCAAAGATCTTATCACTAAATGGTGAGATTACTATTTTTCAAAGTCCAGCACGTGATTTTGCAAAGTGCGAAAATCCCGAAAAACCGGCATTTCCAAAATGATGTACCCTATAAAAAAATCGCAAAAACAAAAACAAGAAAGGAAAATGAAGCTGGCTTTGTTCGCTTCAAAACTCCGTTTGGTAAATTGGTTTGCGATTCTTTTTCGACGAGATATTCGATATTTTGTCCGGATAGAAAATTTACAGGGTGCCTAATGCTTTTCTGGCCAAGGCTGTAGATCCGGAATCCAATGAAAATGTATGCACAGAAGATGTAGAAGAATTAAATTACGAATACGAGAAAAGTTCTGTAGATTACTGGACGTTCGTGACAGATGGCAATAAAAAATTATCAACCGTTAAAACGACATTCAAAACGGTCGAGCCAGTGGGGCAGTTACGTTGGTGGGCCCAGAGTATAGAGAAGGGTAGCTTACAAGCATAAATCAACAAAAATAGTTCACTGCACTCTGAATAATTTGATCAAAGCCTCCATAAATCTTGGACGGTGGGCCTAACGTGCAGGAGAAATTGTAGAAATGCAAGCCGTCAAGTTTAAAGCCTCCGACTCTTGGGTAAAAATATCCATCATCCAGAAAAAACCATCATCGAATTGTCACAAGAAAGAAGACTAAATATATAACAAGACAACAATTATTAAACGCTGAAACACTTCGAAACAAAGCTACAGAATTTACAGAAACGATGAAAACACCTTTAAGTCTGATTAAAGCCGACACGGAAATAAAATATATTTTTCGATACATTAAAAATAGATGTAAAATATATTTCAGATACATATTATACACCTTAGACATATATTAGATATATGCAATATATACGGGAAATGCATTAAGAATATATTCGTGATATCAAATTTTTCAGACAAAAATAGATCTTCAGAATGTATAAAAAATATGTTTGATATGCATATGTTGAACATATATTGAAGCTATATGGAAAATATACTTACAATGTACTCAAACTACCTTCAAAATATACTAGAAATATGTTCATACTACATTTCAAATATTATTAAAATATATTCAAAGTGTATTTGAGATTTACTTGAAAAATGTTTGAACTATACTTAAAAAATATTTTAACTATATTAGAAAATAATTAGAACTATACTTGAAATATACTTTAAACCATTGGTTTTCAAAGTGGGGGCGCCCCCCTCCCCCCTCCCCCCGGGTGCACGTGATGACATGTCAAGGGGGGCGCATACGAGGCGAACGGACCGCACTCCACCGCTCGCGTACGCCGCACGACTCGCAGCGTCCGCGCCGCGCTACTCTCGCGCTTTAGTTCAGTTAGTCAGCCACACACGTTAGATCGATACACACACGTGTTCTTTGTGGTGATAACAAAGCGTTAACTTCGTCAGGTTATTTCTTTCAATTCGTCATGAGCTCGGCGAAAAAAACGGAAATATGATGATGATTACATTAAATACGGTTTTGTACTTATACAAAAAAATGGTGTCGACTAACCACAGTGTGTTACTTGTCATGAAATATTAGGCACTGATGCCCTGAGACCTTCTCGTCTAGAGCGACATTTGTCAACATAACCTAGCGCATTAAAAGACAAGCCGAAAGAGCGTTTTGCTGCAGTCTGCAAGTTTGAAACGCATGAAACTGGATAGTACTGGATCATTTTCTCAGTCATCTGAAAAAGCGCTTGAAGCTTGGTATGAATTATCGCTACTCATCGCTAAAGCCAAGAAAAGCCCCATTGTCGCGGGCAAACACTTGTCAAACCATGCCTATTGAAAGCAGCTGATATCGTTCTTGGGTCAGAAAGTAAACGAAAAGTAGCACAAATACCACTCTCTGAAAACACTGGGAAACGTCGTATCGATGATATGGCTGAAGATATTACAAATCAAGTCGTGGAAGCCGTGAAAAAATCAAAGTTTTTCGCAATACAATTGGATGAGAGTAAGGATGTTGCACAATGTTGTCAATTATTAGTTTTCGTGAGATTTATTTAAAACGAAAAAACAAAAAAAGAGATGCTGTTTTCTACAGATTTAACGACAACATCAAGAGCATGTGATATTATGTCAGCAATCTCTGATTTTTTTGACAAATATGAACTATCATGGCAAAAGTTGATAGGCGTATGTACAGACGGCGCTCCCGCAATGCTTGGATCTCGCTCACGATTCGTACAGTTTGTCGAAGATAAAAATCCCAATGTGACAAGAGTTCACTGTTTTATAAATCGCCAAGCCTTGGCCGCTAAGACACTTCTAGAAGCACTCAACAATGTCTTAAAACTATGCATCAAAATTGTCAATTATGTTGAAAAGAGTGCGTTAAATACTCGAATTTCGCGGCTCTTTGTGATGGTTTAGGAACTGAACACAAATCATTACTATTTCGTACGCAAGTGCGCTGGCTCTCAAAAGGAAATATGTTGGCAAGATTATTTGATCTTTGAGATGAAGTAATTCTATTTTTGGAAAATAAAAAACAAACTGATTTGTATGTGGAATTCAGAAAACCAATTGTCCAAGTAGTATTGGCTTATCTATCAGATATCTTCGATTTGTTGAATTCTTTAAACTTGAAATTACAAGGTGGAGACTCGAACATAATTTATCATCGGGATGCCATCTCGGCGTATACTGAGAAATTGCAACTGTGGAAACGTAAAATTTCAGCATGCAATTATTCCTGTTTTCCTAAATTATTTGCAATCTCACAAGAAGCGCGCTATGAGGAGGTTTTCAAAGATGACAATACTAAGAATAACATATCAAACCATATGCAGCATCTTACTGATGAATTCAAGTGCTACTTTCCCAACTCATGTGATAATAACATTTATGAATTGGTGACGGATCCTTCTCATGTCGACATAGACGTGGTGCCAGAAACACTGCAGGAGCAAGCTTTGGAAATAAAAATGATTCTGCTGCGCAATATGACTTTGAGAAGATGGATAAGCCACTATTTTGGGTGAAATATCTCAAAGTTTATCCCGGCATAGCGGAGCGAGCACTGCAATTGTATTTCCCCTTTATAAGTATAGAAGCAAACTCAATATTGGTGGTGATTTACATTGTGCACTTTTTTCTATTCAACCAAGGATTGAAAATCTTGTAAAAAATATGCGAGCTTATCCTTCTCATCGATTTTGTTTTTTCATACCTATTGTGTGTGAATTTTTAAAATAATAACACCTTGGCAAATAATGTTTTGTTTTAACCCTAATTATCCATTCCAACGGTATTAATGCGAAAGTGAGTATGTCTGTTTGTTCCTTTTTACGGTGAGTGGAAGAGGTTAATTTTAAAGAATTATAAAATTGCGGTGATGGGGGGGGGGGGGCGCAGCGTTGTCTTTTTAACTAGTGGGGGGGGGGGGCGTGGTCGAAAAATATTTGGGAACCCCTGCTTTAAACTTTTTTTTGCACATTGTTTAGATCGTTGCACCCTTTTACGATATTCTTCGTTGTTCATTAATAACGATTGCGGTATTTTCGCCGCAAATATATGAATTGGTTCAAATTTAAATTATATCAGACAAACACTTACACGCCGTAAAGTGGTTTCGACCCCGGCACCTCTGAGTGATGAGTTGTGACGGTGTCCATTGAGCCAGTTCTACTTATTAAATTTCTGAATTTTCGTACCGTCTACATATTGTACAATACACCATGTTAGATTATTGGGAAAATGGGTGGATTAACAAAAAAATAACATTATCGAATCAATTAGTACTTAATTGCGTGCGTATTGGGAGCGATGATCGCATAGAATTACATAACCTTAAATTGTTTTTGTCCGATCATTTATTCTGGCTAGTGCAGCTATGTTATCGCGAGAAACCGACTTGAGGATTTTTTTTTTTGCAATGTCATCTGTAACTCAAGATGCTCAGCCAACCATGAGCCTATCGCTCGATGGACATACACGTACAAAGCGAGGTCGGCTACTCGTCATCACCGATTTCGTCCGGATTCGCAGTATATGTAGGGCTTGCCTAGAAATGAAAGTGAGGCAAGTGGGAACTCCAGATAGGTAACTATTCCGGAAATAATTTTTTTGTCGGGGATCAGTCGGCACATAAGTCTTTTATGGTAGTGTAATTTTCAAGCAGTGGTTGGCGTAGCGGCAAGAGTTCGAATCTGTAATGCGAACTTTTTTTCATTGGCTTTATTTTAGTTTTCACGATACTTACACCACAAATTAACCGAAATAATGCATAATGTAAAGTATTTATTTATATTCTCACAAAGGGCATAGAGCGGCATTATTTTAACAGGCGAATAATCGTGGAAAATTTGGAAAGCAATCTTTCAATAGCGGAGTTTAATCTGAGGCTCAACAAACAATAAGATTAGCAATAAGACCCTTTCTTCAGACTACAAATTGTGCTATGGCATGTGTTACGCGAAGAAGGGTCGGGATATATTATATATATATATATACATATACTAAATTCACTAAAAATGTATCATGTATGAACGTTTTGTATGTGTCAAACGAATCTGGAATATATTTATGGTATATAAGATCATAAAAAGATAAATATATATAGTAATGCATATTCAGATATACATAACATTCCTTAAATGTATTCGGATTTCATATTCAAAATATATAAAATGGGCATTAGCGATGCATTTTTGATAAATTTTACATATATCATAAATGTATTTTTCTACATACGTCAGCATATTTTCTCCGATATATTTTCCAATAGATAAAACATACATTCACTGTTTATGTCCGATGTATTTAAGATTTATCGTAAATGTATTTATATTTATCTATCGCATAGGTTTTACTCGTAAGCAAAAATATAATTGACATATCCAATTTTTCGAACAAATTATATTGAATATATGTTTTATATATCTTTCCATATATTTTTTATATATTTTATTTCCATGTCGATGTGGATTCAATTTAGAGCTGCATACAGGCCGCACATTATCATTAGAGCGGCAGGAAATACTAGAGACAATGGTACAATTCAAAACATCAACAACACTCGCCTATACTATACAACCTTCGATTTCTGCGAGTGGCACGCTTTTGGCCCCTATCTGGCGCGAGATGAATAAACTGTTCACAGCAGAAAGTATATTTCGAATTCCAGAAATTAACGACTTATCGTGTTGAGTATTGGTTCCAAGCAATGTATATACCCAAAACGGGTTCAAAATCAATAATATTTCTGGATTTTTGGAGCGGGCAATGTCTAATCGCATTTCGAAAAATGTATATGCAATGGAAATATATTAGTTTCAACCATTCCAGCAAGTAAATATATTGTACTTATCGCTTCTGTAGACACACATATTACAATCAAACAATTCTTGCAGGTAGAGCGGGAATGATACAGCCCCTGGATGTTTATGGTTTTCCAATATGGAAAAACTTTGTAATTACAACGTTAATCTGCACGTGAGAGAAGATATTGTTAAGTGACTATCTCTTAAACACAGCCAGTTTTCTTCTGCACGGCTTACAAACCTTTCCAAATATTCGCGGTATAATAGCGGTTATGTAGAAATATAACCATTAGTATTTGAAAATCAAGTACATTGATGGTTTTCACAAATTGCATTACCACTTATGCGTAGTGTAAGAAATCCCTTGGTTTCACACTTTTTTCACGACTATCGTTATTGTAATAAGTATAACCCATGAAAAATATATAGTTCAAACCTTCATTAAATAAATAAGTGCTCGAACTTTTTTCCAAAAATGTTGTTATTAGCGAAGGCCTTATATCGAGGGAGAATTTTTTCGTAAATACTCGGTCGTTTTGCTTTTTCCAGGAGCACGAAGTTAGCCTGGTTTCGAAAAAGCTTGACTCACTTCTACGCCCATGTCAGCGTTCACAAGTTATAGCCAAAAAAACGAAAAAAAACTATTATGTAAGGATACGGTTAACCCCTTAAAAGCAGCGTGTCGGCGGAACCAAAAAAATTGTATCTGATATTTTGATTGACTTGGCGTTCGTTTTGTCGCACTTTAATGTCCACAAAATGTTTTCGATATATCTATAGAAAGGAGTTTTATTTCGGCGCAGCGTACGTTTATTACGTCTACGGCAGACAGCTGTGTGCTGTACGAGTTTGTCTTTGTATCTATTTTCTATTGCAAGCCTAGACAAACATCGCGAATGAGCACGCACGCTTGAAATTTGGCGACACAACTGATTCCTTTTTTCTTTCTTTTGTGACGCTCTTCCTATTTATATTGGTCCCTTTACATATCCTCGGGATAGTCGGCACGGGTTGGCAATCGCACAGTGGATGCACTGGCATATTTGCCTAGATCGCTCTCGAGTATTTTCGCAAAGGAAATAAAAACCGGAACGTGAGTCCCGTGCAACCGTGGCAGCGTGCCAGGTCAACCAAAGGACCCGTTTACCGATAGCTCTTTTCCTGTCTTCCCTTTTCTATCTATCTCTTACTCTGATGGATGCCGATTCCTCTAGGGCATCGGCGAACGTAAATTGAATCGAATGCCGGAGAGCTCTCGGATAAATCCGCGAGCTGTTTATTGCCCGCTCCAAAGCCTTAGGCTGATTCGAAGCTATTTGCCAGTTTCGATGAAAATTTGTTTATGCACAATATTAGAAGGGATGATCGATCGGATGCGGTTCTCTACATTTTCCCTTTGTCGCCGAAAATCTCTACCAAGATCGAATATTTTACAGAAAACACAAACTTTGATATACTTGGCTAGTTTTTTGTAGCCAAATCAAAACAACGATCAATTGATAATGGCTGATGTTGTATAAAGTAGATCTATACCTACGTGATGATCCTACTGTGTCAATGTTTATTTTATTTCTCTGCTATTTTCAGTAGCATAGTAAATTGTGAGCATAATTAAATTAATCAATTAAGCCTGATAATTTATTGTCCCATATTTATAGCCGTGATCAAGATATACGTTCGCTATAGTCCCTTATACAACTGAACGTTCTATTTATTACATGGATATTCTGTATTCACAAGTTCGACTCTTGGGAATACCGTCAATCACGAGAACGCTTGGAGTTCAACACTTTTTCAAAATAAATGGGTCTAGATATATCCATGAAGTACGTCGATAAGAAGACTCCAAGTATACAGTTGAGTGTGTATTGAAGAGATGGCTTGTCTTGACTCAAATAATTCCGAAAGTATGACTATGTCAGTCCACGACGACGTTTCTTTTCGCGTGTGAGCAGGGCGGCAGAAATCCGAAAAAACTCGATACACGGAAAGGAGCGGCGAGGGGGGAGGGGGTGTTTGAGGGCAAAAGGATCAGTTGAACGAGAGCCGTTGAAAAATATGATGTGCATTAATGTTTGGAGTGTAAATGACGGCGATGTATCGATCTTGTATTGTGCATGATTTTTCAGTTCACGGATCGACTTACACAAGCTGGCATATACAATTGCCTAGATTTATGCGGGTATACGATTGTATCAGAATATGGATTAAGCCGCGTAGTGTAACTATATCCATGCGGAAGCCTTTAGTAAAAAAGTTCAAAATTATACCGTATACGACTTTCGTAATATGGAGGTTTCACAGTAAAACAAATTTTAATCTCGTCGCTAGGATCAGCCATAAGTAAATGCTCTGCGCGGGATAAAATATTGATCGATGGCCTTTAAAATATGTACAGGAGGCCGAGCGTCAGATCAAGATTGCGCCAACCATCCTCGAAATCTGCTCAACAGTTGCTAAGTATATTGGGCGACCGCCAAATTGAATTCGTAATACTAAATCGGACATACCCGAGTGTAAAACGTAACTCATCGCCGCCTAGCCACAAGCTAGTGAAGTTATGCTTCAAATCGCCATTAGCTAGCCGTGTTGGCTATTGACTACCCAGCTTCGTAACGCTTTGGTCGTCTAGTGACTGAAGACAAAAAATTAGATGGTGACTAGATAGGAAGAAATATCTCACGGCTGTATACTATTTCTGACCTAGTCATGACGTAGTTTTTTCTCAGCTAGTGACTGGGAACCAAAAATTAGGTGTCGAGTAGATGAAAAAAAGCTTGCGGCTATACGTCTATGTATTTCCGTGATTTTTTTTAAAACCATTTCCATCATTGTACCCTTTTACGATATTCTTCGCTATTCACTAATTACAGTTATGATATTGGCGTTGTAAATATTTGTATGATTCAATTTCAAATTATATCAGACAAACGCTCATGTGTAACGTGTTTTCGATGCCAGGAGCTCGGGGTGATTAGTTGTGACGTTGTCCACTAAGCCCGTTCTACTTGTTGAATGTTTTGAATTTTCGTTTCGTCTACATATGTTACAATACACAAAGTTGGATTATTGAAAAATGGGTGCATTAACAAATGTAAATAACATTATCGGATCAATGATTTAATTTCGTTCGCATTGATAACGATAATCGCATAAAATTTCATAACCTTAAATTGTATTTGTCCGATCATTTATTCTGGCCAGTGCCGCCGCAGTTGGCTGCTGTTGGCTAAGTCATCGCGAGATACCGGCGTGAGGATTTCTTTTTATCCGCAACGCCATCTGTAACTCAAGTTACTTAGCTACTCATGGGCCAATCGCTCGATGGAACTACACGTAGTCACAACCTCACTTCGTCATCTGTGACCAAGATCGGCTGGGCAGTGACTAGCCAAGGGCTGGGTAACAAAAGATTCAGAATATTACTAGCTCATAGTGAGGCAACCATTGGTCAGTTCGTCTGGGCTGAATTGGGCGCGCCAGTTACTAGCCCGTAACTCGGACAGGCTAGCACAATTTCTACTCGGGTACATACAGTTGGTATACAGCATCGTCGTGTTGGTAATCGTTTTTGTCCCACAGATTACTATATTTAATCAAATAGACATTTATTATGATTGATGCTGCTGTGATTTATTTGATTCTATTCAGATAGTTTGATAATAAAAACTGGATTATCACATGAAATGAATAAATAGTTGTAATTCATAAAGATACATGAATAATATCTTTAACACAATCAGAAAAACAGTCGTTTTTATTATTTTTGCTATGTTAATGCTTCTACTTCCCCCCCGCCGACCACGTTTGCGGTGAACAGCTCCGCCGAAGAGCGGCATATTGAGGCGGAGCTATGAACTTAAAAAGTTCGGTTTTTTTTTATTTTCTTATAGTTTGGGGTTCTGACAATGTGTCTCGATAATATTAATTTGAAACTCGAAGAACTCCCATAGTTATAGAGGCTTAAAGGCTGCGGTGCGTTGGGGTGCGGCAGGTAGTCATCCCCTCGACCGTTGTGTCCATTATATTCCGGCTTGGGGAATTTCCCTATCCCTTGCAGTCCAATATCCAAAGTATCCTTACAAAACGTCAGTATACTTTTGAGCTCTAAACACAGTAGACGTGCGTATTTAAAAAATCGATCGAAACGGCAAGTGAGGTAGTCGTGCACCAGAATCAAAATCGCCCGTCCATCGGAATCAAAATCGGTCGTGCATTGGAATGAATATCGGCTCTAATGCAAAACAATACGCATAGTTTAGAGACAACGTGCATAAACAACAGTCCAACAGACTGGCGTCTACACAGCAAAAACAAGGCGTGTTTGACGTGTGTTCAAAGTGTGTAGAAATAACACAACATAAAGTCTAAACACGCGTTGCCATGTTGATTTTACACACTTACGCATTCGGTATCACGTAATGCGTTATAATTACACACGTAATGCGTTAAAATTACACACGTGAGTGTGTAATTTTTACGCATTAAACTATTACACACCTTCGTAGCGTCCCCATCAATAACACGCTTATGCGAACACACATAAAGCGTGTAGAAACAACATACAAGACGCATATTTACACACATTGGACTAAACAACACGCGTTGATAGCAACACACGAGCAAAAATAACACGGGAAAAAGCAACACAGTTTACGTGTGTTAATTGAGAGTTATGGATCCTATTTTTAAAATCACCATGGTTACGGCATAACGTCAAACTCATTAGTTGGTTTGACGTTAATTGATTGACAGGTTAACAAAACTACATTTGGTCTTCAATTAACCGATTAACCCGTTCAATTAACCCGATCAGGTTATCGCTTTTTTCGGCCCCTTGTCAGGTTATGGTGGGTCACTGAAGGACCGAGACATGTTAGAACACGTAATTTGCAATGAAAAATTCTGATAAAATTCCTGAACACTCTTGAATACTTCTACTTTAAGGGTACACCATGAATATTGCAGAACAATTTAAACAAATATTTTATTTTTTCGTCATAAACACACCCACCTTCCAAAAATGCAGATATTAACTAAAAACGGCTCGGGTCTCCAGTGACTCACGATAACCGAATCGGGTTAAGATCTTAGTATACACACACACCCTTTATAATAAATATACTCAATATATATTTCTGACTGTTGATTATGAATTTATTTACTTACTTATATGGAGGATATACATTCTATTTACATGGAGGATATACACTTTATTTACATGGAGGATACATATATGTAAATAGTATTGTAAAAATGCGATTGACAACTTTTATTTTATCCGGAAAATTCATCTCGTCCGTGGTTAACTAAACTCACGTACATTGCGTCTTCCAGCTTGAAACAAAAAACAGGGTGAGGAAAAATCAAATAGCTGTAGACCCTTTTTACACGTTTTAACGTGTGTAAGAAAATAACACACGTCAATGTGTTGTTTGAACACATCTATCCGTGTTATTTTAACACGGTTATTTTTTACACACGTTAAAACGTGTAAAAAGTGTCTAGAGCCATTACATACCTAAAATGTGTAAAAACAACACACTTGTTTTTGCAGTGTACCGCATCTAAAGAGGCGCGGACCGCCAGAAAGGTAGCAAGTGCGGCTCAATATTCTTTTTTTGAAGCTGATGGAGGTGGTCTGTGTGGTCCCGGTATAGCTGATCAAGGCAGTTCTGTAGTTTTGGTGAAATCTTAGGAATTGGCTGAAATCTAAGTATGGTGTAGATATGATCTTCATGGACTGATGCCAAAAAATGCAATTCGATTTACCGTTTAGTTCATGAGATAATCTCAATTGAATATGGGTATTTTTGTACGCGATCCCTATAACTAACACGTAAACCGATAGGAGTTTGTTCGCATTTCTCGATATGGGTTCTAAAAGGACCTTAGGATTTCAAAATAAAAACACACGTGTACGCAGTACTATTGTGGGATTGATTTAAAGAAGAATGACAATCTTTGACCTTTTCGTTACAGAAATATCGACTTATGAAAAGTGGGGATTTTTTCCCACACCGAACTGGGACCCAACCATCTGTAACGGAATGGCAACAGTGTATACTGCAGCCAGCTGATCGGCGCGTGGTCTGGGAACTCGAAGCGTGTTTATTTATTCCCGAGTTCTAGTAATTCTGAGACGGATGTAATATAAATTTATGCTGCAAACAAGTTTAACTTGTTCAATGTGTTTATCCGTAAGCTTCCCTTCATATCGCATTTGAGTTGTTTGAGTTCACACTTTTTTTATTTATATAAAATATTTCGCTAAAGACGGATCGTAGAAAGCTCAACGCTATGACTGCAGAAAAATCGCGCTGTTGCCACGATTATAACGCCGATTATAACGACTAGGATGGCCGCAACCCGTTCGCCCGATTGGACGAGCGTCTCACGCCACGACCTGCATAACAGCGGATAACTTGTATAGATTTCAATAAAGTATTTTATAAAATTTTGTGTTGCTAGTTGAAACATGTTTTAATATGTTATATAACGGCACTGTAGGTTTGATAGTTTTCGCAAAATTAATTCCTAGAAATTACTTAAAAAACAAGCTTCTAGACCCCCTTAAAAAACATGCAGGTTTAGTCTGCGAATTTTTCTTGCAGAAACTTTAAAACATTAAATTAATTCATTTCATTGTGCTTTTGAACATAGTCAGTGCAAATATTCCGCTTGAAATATTTTCACGATATCTTCCATGCAATGAAACGTCACCGTTTAGAGCTGAAATTGAGTTGGGCGTCGTTCGATTTTGTTTTTCGTCCGCAATCGTAATATTTCTAATAGAAAACGATTAAAACATATTCGTGTGAAATGTTTTTTATGTATAATATTTGATTTCCTATTATCATTATGTTTATTAATATTTCAATACTCATTTGCTACAATGATAATCCTTATGAAAGGATATTCGCCCAATTCTTCAAAGGGCCTTTTTGTTAAACCTTTACGACTTTTTTTCCTTCTCGGGGATTTTTTCTATTCAAATAGCAACACAATTATTACCCGCTGCGAGCAGATACAGTCGAACCTCGATATAAAGAATCTCTATCGAAGTTCGTTATATCGAGTTCCTTAAAATCTTCTTTAAAACAATATATTAGTACTATAAATATAGGGATATTTTTTAAAGAAACAAAGGTTTAAATTAAATCAATTTTTACAAGCAATTGGCAATTAGAGCATAATGTAGATTATTATGCCGTTGCATCAAGGTTTCGGGTGTCTATCGGAAGGGAATGAACAAACATTCGTTATATCTTTGTTATATCGAGGATTTCGTTATATCGAGGTCCGACTGTTTCTGACATTGCAAAATAACGTCTATCACAGGGAATCGTCATTCCAGTCGGTGAACATTGTCAGAAACAATGTGTCCACTCTATCACACTATTCTGTCCTATAAATACTACAAAAATTAAAGACGCATTGCATATAAAATGTGCTTACTAAGTCGAACACGTTTTAATTATAATATAATCTTAGTGAACACTAATTTTTTGAAAATGTATTTTGTTCGAATGTATACTTATATTAGTAAACTTTATTTTAACTTAAATTTATAAAATGCAAAAATCGTGACACTTTTCCATCCCAATTTATTACAAATTTTAATTGCAAAATATCAGGTTCAGATTTTACTCTCACCCGATTTACACTGAATTTCTACGTACTTGCACATTGGTCCTCGCATTTCTCGCGCAGACATCTCACTCCATACTCCCCTCCACCATTTTCGTATCTGCGACAATATACGAGCACTGCAGGCGCAGATTAGTAACTCAACGTGATTCGATCCTTCTAGTATAACTACTCGGCCTTTGATGTTTTCTTTATCACTTTCTGAAATGTTTAGGTGCTTGATCGCTCGGCCGTTTTTCTATACGATAGCCGTTTTCGATTAGAAATGAGTCTAATAAATGCGCCTTGTATGCAGCCATTAGCGAAAAATCGTTTACATCAAGAAACACGATAGCGCCTTCGTGTTGCGGCGCGCTCTTCCCACCACCTACATCTACTGCAGTAGTGTTAGTAGTGACTAACAATATCGGACCAGTATATCGCCGAAAATTGATCACGGGCTGTCCGATGGAATGCAAAATGGATGGTAGGTCGGAGTTGTTAGTTCTTTATACGCCAGTCATTGATGTAGACGTGGGCTGTCGGTTAATAATATAGGCCGAAAATCTAGTGTATGCTGCCGAAGGTTGGACATTATTCAAAGCTAAAGAGGGTCTAAGGTTGGCTGTTATTCATACGGCGATTTTCGTTTTCAACATAGGTTGCTTAAGGGGTTACCCCCACTTGCGATTTTGAAAAAATCGATTTTTTTATTGCATTTTTTTGAAGTATAAGTATCTGAGAATATGTCCTGAAAATTTCAAGTCGATCCGAACAAAATTGACTGAGATATGAGCGTTGACAGAGAAGAATCCGCGTTGAAAGAGCGTTGAAAGAGAAACTTTAAACGCGTTTTTCTCAAAATGGCATTTCTGAAGTCGGTGACCAAGATTACTCGAACACTAATGAACCGATCTTCTTGAAATTTTGCAGGCTTATTTAATACATAAAAATGTAGTCTTTAATCGTTCGATTTTTTTTTTAGAAAAAAATGGCCGTTTTATGGCCAAAAAACGGCCGTTCTTTTCGTTAAAATCGAACCATTAACTTTGACTGTCCGCCATTTTGTGAAAAATGAATATTTTTTAAAATCCTTCGATTAAAGACTAGTTTATACTTATATTTGACTAAATCCATCCGCATTTTGTTTTCAGATGATCCACTTCGCCGCAATGTTGGTCACCGCAAACCGTGTATATAAAAACATTATTTCATTGACGGCCATTTGCCACTAAACAATGTAACATTTTTCAATAAAAAAATTATTGAAAGTTCTTCAAGATGTGTTCTTTAAGATGGTATATTGATCGATTAAAAAAGTTTTGTAGTTTTCTTTAAAAAAATTCATGAAAAAGGCCTTTTTTTTGCGCTACAAGTGGGGGTAACGCATTAACAGTTATTAATTTCGGGTTAATATCAGGCTTATCCCGCGCTATGCTCCTATTGTGAGCATTGCAAATTTTCTAATGAGTAAGTAACATTGAGGGAGAATGATTTTTTTTTTCAACGCGATCTGTTGGTGTCTGATAACGAGATAATAAACCCTCCAATTACTCCATATATTAAGGAGGCACCATTTTTTTCCTTTGCAGCCTATTCTCTTCAAGTATACGACGTCCGCTCGTATATGTAGATGCACATACATACCCATGCACCCGCATACACGCGTTGACACATGGATATGTCCGGGTGCGCGCGCATGCGTGTTCGTGCGCGCACGCGTATCTATTTTTGTCTGCGGGTGCATGTATACATGTATACCAGCTGTATGAATGCATCTAGCGCACCATTACTGATAGAGCGCGAAATTGGCGGTGAACTAATTACACTCCTTGACGAGGTCGTGCTCTGGAAAACCACCGACAGCATCAGCAGAGGCAAGAGCTGGCAGTTTACTCCAAATTGCAGTAGGACGTTGAAACATCCTTCGCATTCGCGCGAGAAGCATGCGCAGTTTACTATTTCGTTTTCTGTGCTACTCTCTCTCTTTCTCTTCCACTCGTTTATTTCCCCTCTCTTATTTTTCCTCTTTTATTCCTCTCTATATCTTGCTCTCTGTTTACTGACCGAAATCACTTGAGTTGTACGATTGTTTTTGTGGCAATTGCTTTCTCATTAGTGTACCGAGAAAAGGACTCCTTTGGTTGTTATCCCTCTGCTGCTCCCTTCCTTTACCCTTGCCGATCCGTCGTATTCCAATACCACCCACGAGAACCCAATTCTCCGTGCGCGCAAATACGTTTATACGTGCAGCGAAAAAAAGATGATGAAAATTGGAATTTGTGTATGGTTTTTTTTTCACCTTATATATCTTGTACTACTAAAGGATTTAACCGGGATTTAGGAAGAACTATTAAAGAAGGTTCACATTTTTTTACGAATATTTTCAAATGTATTCCATTAGCGCGGTCGTGGAGAAAAACGAAATTGACTAGCGCCAAACTCAATTTCAGCTCTATACGGCGACGTTTTATTGCATGAATGATATTGTAAAAGTCTTTCATGTGGAATATTTGTACGGAACCGGATTGAGTTTTGCGAAATAATCCACGCCAATGGATATGAAATTCACCTCTGATTCGTCCGACATTATGGGCCTTCATTATTTTTATTTTGTATTAC
This sequence comes from Ophion ellenae, assembly GCA_963210295.1. Lineage (NCBI taxonomy): Eukaryota > Metazoa > Arthropoda > Insecta > Hymenoptera > Ichneumonidae > Ophion > Ophion ellenae. The sequence continues at coordinate 5,561,627 of OY723388.1, forward strand.
AATCTTCAAAACTGACATATGTAGAAACATATACATTTTCTATGCCCTCATATTTTCTTTATCGAGGATCGCTTAGTCTTTTGGGTACTCTACACGGTTAGGTAATGACTCTTAGGGGAAGGTTCTGCCTTGCTGGGCCAAAAAATGTTCGATTTTCACCAATTTTTAATGCGAAAACTATTAAATATAGAATGTTGAAATTTGGTATGTTGACTGAGCGGTCTTTATTGAACATCAGAATATTTTTTTAAAGTTTGACAAAACATGGTGGTGGGAGTGGGAGGAGCCACGTCTGTGGGTGCGCGGGCGATGTTCGTTTGCGGAAGTCCTAAGTCCCGGACAGGTGATCTGGAGCAAAAAAAACAAACATATTTTTACTTTGTACAATATTGTGTATAAGTTGACCTAGAATGAAGAAGAAAAATTGAAAAATTAAAAAATAGTGAGCAAAAAACTGCGAAAATTTTTGGGGAAAAAAACAAACTTCCTTCCGATCGCTCACGATTTTTTTATTTTTCAATTTTTCTTCTTGATTCTAGGTCAACTTATACACAATATTGTACAAAGTAAAAATATGTTTGATTTTTTTCCCCACTCCCACTCCCGCGACTATGTTTTTTTTACTTTAAAAAATATTTTGATGTTCAATAAAGACCGCTCAGTCAACATACCAAATATCAACATTCTATATTTAATACTTTTCGCATAAAAAATTGGTGAAAAATCGAACATTGTTTGGCCCAACAAGGCAGAACCTTCCCTTAATACCTTCAATATATTGGAATTTCAATCATCAAAAAAATGTGCATAATTTGTATAGTTTCAAAGGGGCCATCGAGTTGTGGGTACGAGATTCATCAAGGTAGTTACGCTTCACGGGTTTAAGGCTTCCTCCTATTTTCAAACAGAATGATTTTTTTGTTGTACAAGAAGGGGACTTCTACTTCGGAAAAATTAAACAACGGTTAATTTCAGCCCGTTTGTCGATACATTTTGACATGAATAGCAGAACCACCCAATTGTTACGCGCCGGATTCCAAGCATCTATTAATAGTGGTGACCATCATTTTGAGTTTCGCAAAATGAATATGTGACGGTCACGTAGTTGACAATTTCGCCACTACGCGGCTGCCATTATTCCGGCGGTTCTTACAAACGTTCGCCGAGGCACGCGTTTACTATATAAACAACCTCTACCCTAGATTGGGATCTAGGGGAGACGTTGTTTCTTTGTAGAGGCGCTGGATGTTGGAACATGCAGCGCCTCTCGGGCAGGGTACCGTGGCACAGCCCTACTAACGAGTCTGTCACTGTACCCGCGACAAAACGCTAAAGTTCTTTTCCTGCCTCCTCCCTTACTGACCTTACAGAATCTGGGCAACGATCAACAGCCACGGAAATAGAGAGCCACCGGCCATCATCACCACCACACCAAATCTCTAGAAATAGTTATCCAATTTGAAAAAGTGGAGCTGATCTTGGAATTTCCGAAGTGCTGCCATACCGACGAACCTCGTAACCATCACTCAATGGCCCCTATACATCTCTTGACCGTTTTTTGTCCTGTAATAAATCCAGGGCTAGTTGAGGTTATTGCCTCACTCTTTATATAAACAAGTAATATAAGTGAATGAAATAAATATGCCATAAACTAGCAAAGGAACAGTAACTTCTGAATATGATTTCCATGAATTACACGGACGAGAATATTCAATAAGTGCATGAATCGGTACACATGTGTAAGCTTCCCGATACAGAAATAGATGTATCATATTCCGCATTACGCATCGCGCTTTCTGGTAGAAAATCAATACACCATTCTCGACTAGTTCATTCTGAAGGAACAAAGCTGGCAAATTCGAGTTCTCTATTGGCGGATATTGTAGCTAAAAACAAAGGTATCACAAAGTACACATCTATGTGCCAGCGAAAGTCGTCCAGGGAACTCAATGGAAAAACCTCCAGTTCGAATATTCCAGTACGTTCCAGTTTCAATAGTTAGTGCTACGAATTTTGAAAAAAAATTACCCGCAACGAGAACAGGATAGTAGAGAAATTTTTCGGGGTTTGCTGTTATAATAACTCGCATTCGACGAGTCAGCAATGAAATTTAGACGGGCAGGTTTCCGAAAAGCCGGTATCGTGCGGCGTAACTTGAAAACTATGAGGTTTGGAATATTAAGTCTAAGGAGTAAACAGTTGTATTTTATTATTTTAACCTCACAACATTTTTTAAAGACTTTTTCCCCAAAACTCCTTTGTGACGCTATTTTTGGTCCACAGTCGACGATTTGTCTCATTGATTTATTGCCGTTACTCTGAAACAAAGATGTTTTAATGAAAATATCAAAAATCGGAAAGGTACATAATTTAATTTTTGGCAGGGTGCATTGTCTAGTTGGAATTTGATGGATTCGGCGTTATCATTCCGAAGAATCTTCGCAACCGACGATCTCAATACATTTTCCAGTACTTCTCAGAATTCATTCGCCCTTCACAAATAAACATTTCATTCACACTACTTGCCGCCATACAACCCCATACCATAACGCTGCCTCCTCCGAATTTTATGGTTGGTACGACGCACGAGGAATGGTATTCTTCACACACCCTTCTTCTTACGAAAATTTGACCAGAGGTGCCGAAAATCTGGAAATTTCACAAAAAATTCGTATCTCATGAACGATAAAAATTATCTCCAACACATGATGACCGATAAAATTAATTGGTTTCGCAAATAAAAGCAATGGATACGTCATACTTATTTCAAAGTTGCATTCGTCTGACTATATGATTTTGAACCAATCTTCTTCGGCAGAATGGTGATTATTTTTAGGCCACATTAAACGCAATTCCTTATTTTTTTTAGCGAGCCACCGTTATTTTCGAGCCTTGCATCCTCTCAAGTCAGCCTTCTTGAGCCTTCTTCGTACTGTTGGGGCTGAAATATTTGGTTCCGTTTCGTTGCTAAGCTCAGCAGCCAGATCCGGCCTTTTTCGTCGATTTTTTAACGCAGTTCTCCCTAATATTCGATCCTGCCGAGATGTGTGACCTTTTTTCTTCCCGATCTCCTTCGATTCAAATTACTGCCAGCCATTCTTATTCGTTTAATTTCATATTGGTCAGCACAACGCGAACAATTCACTTTTTTTGCTGTTTGTTTCTGGGATTTCCCTTCTTCAAACATCATTTGCACTGTCATACATTTAACCAGAGTGGGCTCACGTTTTTTTTTACCATTTTTTGAGACTCGCGAATATGTTTTTCGCAGTTTGCGGTAAAATTAATGAAACTAATTGAGGTGAAATTAATAAAATTAATGGAAAGGTATAAAAAAGGGAGATAACATTTTTTAAACTAGCCAAGCCAGTTTACTAGAAATCTTGTACACAAAACTGTTAAACCGCAGGAATCATATTTTTCCAAATATTTTATAGTTATTGACAAACATCATATTACTATTATAACAAAAAATTGATATCTCTATTATATATAACAGTACAACGCATATACCACACAAGTACACTGGGAATGCTGTGCAACGACATGGCGGGTATGGTTAAGAAAAAAAACTCGGGAAGGCATAACATTTTTGGTTCCGGCCGCCTAGAAAAATGACTATTGCGATAGTATGTATATTGTTTTTAATTTAAATATATTAATATTAATATGTTATTATATTAATTAAGGCGTTATACGCAGTTGCAAGGCCAAAAAAGTCGTTTTTTCACCATTTTTTTTCTGGAAAAGGATTTCATTTGGGCAAAACGAAAAGTATGAGGCAGTGTAGTGGCATCTTTTAGCTATAAATTAGCATTTTTAATTTTCAAAAATATTCATTAACATTGCTCCTGTAGGAAGTCTCCTGGAGGTCCCCAAAAAAAAGTGTCCGGCGGTGAGCAAAGTATCTCCGGTTTGGATTATCTAAAATGAAAAAACCAAAAAGATTCTTTTAGGGGATAGATAAATCCAGGTATTGATCGAAGGAATAGTCGAAATTTTAATTTTTGACAAAATGGTGGCTCGGGAAAGAAACCATTTCGATTTTCGACCAATTTTTTTTTCGTTAAATCGTTGAAAAAAATAGAAATAATTATCGAAAATCTTATTCCTTCGATCAATACCTGAAGAATATATCTGACAAGGTTGTGTTAAAATTGCAGACCGATCGGTTGAGCCATTTTTGAGAAATCGTGCTCACCGCCTTTGAAAACACCGTTTTGAGAAAAACGCGTTTGAAGTTACGCGCACTTACGCTGTAGCGCTCCCAGCGCCCTTACAAATATGGGTGCGGTCTGAATCGCGCTCACAGCGTTCATAGCGCGCTTACCGTTGGTCCAAGTCCCGCTAACAGCGCTTAGCCGATCAGCTGTGAGTGATATGACGTCATAGTTGGCGTCACTTCGAGTGCGTCCGTATCTCCATAAACTCTATTAGCAAAAACCTAGAATACCAGTCCTGTAACATGCTATTTTGGTTTTCTTTTGTTTGCAGCGAATGGATGAAATTTTTGGATCCACTGGTTGGGCTCAACCATTAGCTACGGCATCGGAAGAGGGTCCTCAGTCGCTTGCAACTTCTAGTTGCGCTGACCCGACGACTCAGCCACAGAAAAAACAATAGGCAATACATTCGATGTTACAGATCTGTGGAAGGAGATGAAAGAGGAAAAACGAATTGCAGCGGAGGAGAAAGAACGGAATCGAGAAAAAAGGCACATCGAGAAAAACAAAAAACTCGATGAATTAATGGCTCAAAAAGAAAGGTGCCACAATGAAAAAATGGAGATGATGCGTCTTTGGCTGCAATCTACACGACAGTGATGCATTAATTTTTTTATTTTTCTAGCAATCGGCATTGTTGGAAAAGGTTTCACTGTATAAGTAGCATCTTTTGATTTTAAGTTGCCGAAGTAATGCGAAAAAAGCATTCCAAAGATATTAAAGTAGTTGCCAAATTGATACGCATAATTATATTATAAAATGATCCTCTATAAGCAATCATCATTTTATTCAACAGATATAGTATATGGGCAAAGTTCATACCATTTTATTTCGTAAATTTCTAATGCCATTTCTTTGTGACCCATGTTGAATCTATGATAAATAAATAAATATATTTTCTATTAGAATAACGGGGTTTTTATGTTGTCATCTTATTTCACTTCGCATTGTTCGTGAGGTTCTTCGTTGTCACTAAAATGAAAGAATTTTTAGACTCTATTTTAAGAAAATTTTAAGCGCATATGAAGTAGAGATTCATCTTTCATTTCTGAAAGAGCGATGATTTTTCCTAAAGTTATCGTCAGTCAAAAGTGAGCAACTTTTGGCCCAAAAAAACTGTAAGCCATCATTTTTTGGTTGTATATAAGAGAAGAACAGCGGGATCGGGGGATCATGCGGGGCAGAGGGGGAGTTTCTTCCACGTGCATTCCTAATTTCCCGATGAGAGACTGTCGAGCGATGGTTTCCCACAAGTGTTTATTTTCGCATTATTTTTATTACTATAACAAAACTGAATGACGTGCAACGGATATAAAAATTAAGACATGTTCTTGGGTTCCCGTGCTTACAATTCATTTAAATTCCATACATTTTGTTTCGATTATTAACGGTATAAATGTACCTTTCGGTTATCTGTGATCAATGTTACGGTAGTCGCTCGTTCCCAATCCAATTGTTAAAACGGCCTTATTTGCAATTATTTTATTCAATTTACTCCCCTAAAATGAGGAAGAGTATAATACTTAAATAGCCCTTATGGGTAAATTATTCATAATCGTAATACGTTTAGCATCACCTTCCATTTCCCGATTGACAACAAGTCGTCCTCTTCTGGCTACTCTCAATGTACCTTCAACTGGAATCATATCTCCTCGTAAGATACAAATATTATGTAGAACACAAGTGGCGACTAAATATTCCGGAACTTTTTCTAGTTTAACCACGGGTAAGCAATCAAGAATTCTACGCCATCGTCCTTTCCACAAACCAAACGCTCGCTCTATAGACATTCTGGCTGATGAAAGACAGTAGTTGAAATTTTTTCGTCGTTGGCTTAGGTGTCCATTGTCCCGAAATGGTACCATAACGCTGGGATCAATTCCATAAGCGGCATCGCCAATGATATGCGAATCATTAGGAAAATATATGCCCGGATTATCCACGTAATGTCGCACTCGAGATACTCTAAATACACGTGCATCATGGACACACCCGGCGTATCCAGCCAGAACACTGGTGAATAGTAAATTCTGCGTACAAACAGCCTGAAATAGATAATGCAATTATCGAATGTTTTCACATTAATGAAATTCTAGAAAAATAAGGCTATGAATAGTACTTGTACTTGGATTGAGTTATACTATACAAATGACCTCTGCGGTTCAAATAAGAATGGGCATCCTGCTGCGGAGCTCTAATTCTAATGTGTGTCCCATCGATAGCTCCAAGAATGCGAGGAAATCCACTCCTCTGCTCAAATTCGGCCATTACTTCCTCCACTCTGTCTCCCATTGGCCATGCAATAAAACGAGGAGCAAGGCAATGAAGTGCATATGAAACCGTACACTTCGGATAGCAGTAGCTTTTCCCCCGTTGAAACTTTCACAAATCGATCTACTTCATAAACATTATAGTTATTAGCACATGCTACTGCTTAATACATAAAGTGATATTCGAGTATTTAAGATACCTGTATGAGTCCGGTGTTGCCATTATCCACAATGTCAACAAGAGTTGAACATTCGCGCCGATTGGTTTTCTCCCACCTACACAATTTGTTCTCGATAGTGCTGGTCCTATGAGACTGAGTACAAATTCAAATGTTTCTGGGAATATTCGGAAAAGTGCATGAAACTTTTGAAAATAGATTCAATGTATTGTATGTCATTTAAAACGACTCCCAAACAAATAGGTGTAAGAAACGCTGTTGTGCTTACCTGAAATAAGACTTGAATTCTTCATGAGGATATCCAGGCACTGTTTGGTCAACATAACCTCTATTGCGAGACCTTTTTTCATGTTCCATTCCTTGCAAGGTTCCTCGCCTATTTTGTGACATGAGCATCATACTGAGGAATTCCTCATTGTTTTCAGAATCGCTGGATGACGATGTCGAATACCTATCAAGCACATTCTCAACATCACTTTCATCACTTTCATCTAACAGGTTTTGTAACAAAACCGTCTTCTCAAATGGGCTTCCCATTTAGAGTTCACTTTATTTCGATCCTTTTATCTCCCCTGTTTTGTATGTTCACAAAAACCTAAAAACCTAGCAAACGTGACACCAAAAAACGTCTCGAATAGTTGATTAATTTTTAAGGTTATGTTGCGAAGTGTCTTATGACGTCGGAGCCATAGTGGCACCTAGTGGCAGACTTCAAACTGCCCACCAGTGCTTACAAACGGTCCGAATTGTTGGTACTGAGAGTTCGTCTCAACTGCTGTTAGCATGCTCTCGTAAATCGGACCGAGCTTGAGAGCGTGAGCGCTGTTCGCAATGTGAGCGCGTTTCGGACCGCGCCCTATGTGTGTATTTCGGAAAATATTCGCTGGATTGATTTGAAATTTTCAGGGAATATACTTACAAATTTGTACATTCCGAAAATGGATTTAAAAAAATCGATTTTTTGAAATTCCTAACTGCGTATAACCCGTTAATATATTAATATATTATTTTATTACGAAATGCAAAAATAATATTTATTTTTGCATTTCCAGAGACTGCGAAGCGAAAAACATGGATTTCTTTGCAGCGGTCAGAGACATTAAAGAATGTATATTTCTCGGTATACAGGAGCCAATTCATAAACTTTTCTCACGTCAACTGAAAGCAATGAAAAATGTTTATCCATGTAGACATACATTTTTAATTGCCGTTGCTTGATGTGAGAAAAGTGCATAGACTGGATCCTCAATATCTACACTCAGAAAAATGATTTATTAAGGACAAAGAAGTTTGTCTCCCGGCGAATAAGTTTTCTTATTCATAGGTCGACCTACTACGATTTTATTAACAGCTAAGAATTTTTTTAAATTTAAGTTTATGTTTAATATTTACTAAGAATTTTTCTTAACATCTAGTAGGATATATAAGTTAGAAGAAATAGGTGTTTTATATCCGACAAATAGAGTTTTTCTTAACATCTAATAGGATTCTTCATAATCCCCGAGCTGGTTTTTTTTCGAAAAATGTGTCATTTCGTTCATTATTATTTTCTCCCTTGAACGTTTTTTTCTCACTTTATATTCTTACATACACTTAAACTGACACTTGTGCCGAAAGCATTGGCACAGGAAGAAACTACATTGTAAGCGTATGCGTGAGCTACATCTGACGAGCGGTTTGCTGTCGGGCCCGTCCCGTTGAAGGGCAAAGTGCGCATGCGCGCATTAGTGTCATAGTCGCGAAATAAGAGGTTTTCGTGATTGGGAAGTAGTATTTATTTAATTTCAGAAAATCTTTATTCAATTTTTCTATTTTAAATATGGCTTCTGATTGATGTGAAAAATCGGCACGTAAAGAAACATATTTAGTGACGCCGAATAAATGCTGTAGTTACAATCACATAAAAACTGTCTCCATACAAGTAAACATTCATTAATTTCTAATTAATTATGTTCTAATGTGCCAATTCATTAGAACATAATAAATCTCTTTTCTGAGTGTAGGAATGTAAAAATTTCAGTGTCTCCGATCGCTGCGAAGAAATTCATAATTTTGATGTCGTAGTCTCTAAAGATACAAAATGTTGATTGTTTTTAGGTAGTGGAATGGACGGTCGAGGGGAGATGTGGAATCGGAGGTAGAACGAAGTTGAGGCGGATTAGGGTACGTAAAAAGGGGAAGACCCTGTACGGCTGAAACAAACCGATAAAAAAAAACACTACTCGTCATAGCAATTATAGAATTCGCGCTTGCATAAGTTTGAACTGTGATGAAGTTTACAATGCTACAGTGTGGAAAGTAATTTATTACAGTGTTAAATAATCTTGTATGCAAAGTCGGCATACTTTTGTTCTTTGTTTTGCAGTAAAAATTGGTGGGGAAAACCAGTTCGTTCAATGCTTTTCAATAGAGCATTTCGGGAAGGGATCATTTTCTATATACTACAGTCATAAACTAACTATGTGATACCGTACGAGTTCGTTGGTCATATGATTAATTTACAATTTTTACGACTATTCTTCTGGCAATAACGTAATAGTTCCCCGCTGCTACGAGAAGTGAGTATTTTTTCGCATAAAATTCTCGCCGTGTGAATGAACGGCACGACAAAAATGGAATACGGAAAAAGAAACATTGTATTGCGAGCGATAAAGCTCGGCGTCGAGTGTTTCGTTTAGCCGCGCAGCTTCCCCCCCCCCCCTCTTCGCCGCTGCTGACTCTCTCTCTCGAAATCTTCCGCATAAGCACACGCGTCTCATCAACTATAAGTCCCTCGGACTTCCCTGCGGATCCCCGAAGGGAAACAGGAAAAGTGTGAGAGACGCGTGAGGGAAGTCTAAAATTACAATCCGACACGACAATGTCTAGAGCTCGTCTATCCTTTTCTCCGTGTCTGTCGTTTCTTTCCAACTCACGCGAACGTCTCTCGCCGGGCGTCCTTCTCAGAAAAACGTATAGGGTACGAGAATAGTACACCGTGCCACCCTCTCATCGTGAGTTTTGTCGTAAAATTACCAAGGGAGGCTTCTTTACGTTAAATTTCTTTTGCTCTTCGTTAAAAGGTCTCTTTCCCTTTTCCACCCGCTTTCACGTGCGCTGCATTTCGATCATCCTCCCACACCAATCCTGTCTATGTACCTACGTGAGAGCTTTAAAAAATCTCGTTGTAGTAAGATCTAATTTATTCCGTGAAATAGAAATATTAAACCTGTAATCGTCGGTTTTACAACAAAACCTTTTTTATCATTATGTAGAGAAAGACCATTCAAATTGGAAGTGCGCACATTGCTTCTTGATGATTTTATTTCGCTCACAATATTTTTCCCAAGAGTAAGTAGTTTTGACAACGATGAGTTTTTCACAAAGAAGATTTAGCGAGGAAAAAGTAGTGAGGTAGCAGGGTACAAGTGTTTAAGGCGTTACCCCCACTTGTAGCGCAAAAAAGGCCTTTTTCATGAATTTTTTTAACGAAAACTACAAAACTTTTTTAATCGATCAATATACCATCTTAAAGAACACATCTTAGAGAACTTTCAGTAATTTTTTTTATTGAAAAATATTACATTGTTTAGTGGCAAATGGCCGTCAATGAAATAATGTTTTTATATACACGGTTTGCGGTGACCAACATTGCGGCGAAGTGGATCATCTGAAAAAAAAAAAATGCGGATGGATTTAGTCAAATATAAGTATAAACTAGTCTTTAATCGAAGGATTTTAAAAAATATTCATTTTTCACAAAATGGCGGACAGTCAAAGTTAATGGTTCGATTTTAACGAAAAAAAGGCCGTTTTTGGCTATTAAACGGCCATTTTTTTTTTTTTTTTAAATCGAACGATCAAAGACTACATTTTTATGTATTGAATAAGCCTGCAAAATTTCAAGAAGATCGGTTGATTAGTGTTCGAGTAATCTTGGTCACCCACTTCAGAAATGCCATTTTGAGAAAAACGCGTTTAAAGTTTCTCTTTCAACGCTCTTTCAACGCGGATTCTTCTCTTTCAACGCTCATATCTCAGTCAATTTTGTTCGGATCGACTTGACATTTTCAGGACATATTCTCAGATACATATACTTCAAAAAAATGCAATAAAAAAATCGACTTTTTCAAAATCGCAAGTGGGGGTAACCCCTTAATCAGCACAATTCTTTTCAATCTCTTTTCTTGATCACTGCATAAAAATGCCTGTCCACTTGAGAGGAAATCTCTCAAAAATCACTCTCGAGAGCAGTACTTGCCAGTGCGTTACTGCGGCCAGTGATGTCAATGCCTGCGAGCAAGCTCTCAGGCAGTAACATCATACTCGCTGATAGTGGACCCGTAAGACCCTGCTCTCAAGTACACAAGTTTGAACGTGCTATCTAATAGTTATTCGCAACGTTTCAAAGACAGTTCGAATTGTGACAGTACTCTCATTATAAGTATGGCTATGGAACGACGCAATTGGACCAAAGGAGGTGCGAGTGCATTAATCGAAGAATACAAAAACAATCAAATGCTTTGGAATATGAAATGTGGTGAATACCACAACGAGGAATTAAAAAATGAGTGATTTCTAAATTTGCATAACGATCAGAATGTATCGCAGTACACTGTAACTTCTTTAATCGGCACAGCGGCAGGATCGGCTCGGTTTCGCACTTGCAAAAACAGAGGTTGCGAACCATCCACTCAAGCGGACTGTGCGCAGCTGGGGTAGCTGATTGCAGTACCCCCCGAAGCCCTTTCTTATTGTCTAGCATGCTTCGAGCATCACGCTAGGGCCTGGCGCTTCTCCCCCCATGCGGTACACCGATCGATATTCGGTACATTGTGGGGGGGGGGGGGGGGGGGTTGCATCTGTGGAGGTTCCATTTATGGAGGTTCCAGTGTAATTGTTTTCGACGGGATTTGTTATTGGCGTTAATTTTTAACCTTTTAAACGTTTTTTAAAGGGATTTTATATCTTTTTAAAAGGAAAGAATCCTTATTTCTTTTAGCTTCAGTCTAAAGAGAAGTGAATTTCAAATTTACTGTTGATTGTTTTTAGTTACTGTAAGAACAATACATATTTTTGCTTTTCGACTAAAGAGTATCGACATTTGACATCTCTAGAGACTGCGAAGCCAAAAACATGTACTTCTTTGCATCGATCGGAGCCGTTCACTCGGTACAGAAAAGCGCATCCTTAAATTTATCTCACATCAACTGAAGGCAATTAAAAATGTATATCCATGAAAATATAATTTGTTTATTGCCTGCGTTTGATGTGAGACAAATTCATGGACTGGCTTCTCTATACCTAGAAGTTTGAAGTTTTCGATGTCTCCGATCGCTGCAAAGAAATCTATGATTTTGGCTTCGCAGTCTTTAAAGATGTAAAATGTTCATTGTTTTTAGTTAATGGAAGCCAAACACATATTTTTGGCTTTCCAGTGCCTAGTTATATGAGCAATTTATTGTTTATTTTACATAAACTAAGAGCAATGAATATTTGATATCTTTAAAGACTACAAATCGAAGAACATGGATTTTTTTGCAGCAATTGGGACATGGGAAATTTTATATTTCTCGGTATACAGGAGCGAATCCCTGAACTTTTCTCACATCAACTGAATGCAATGAAACATGTATATCCGTAGAGTTACGCATTTTTCATTTCCTTTGGCTGATGTGAGGAAAATGCATAGACGATATCTCGAAATATGAGGTTTTCAGTGTCTCCGGTTGCTGCGAAGAAATCCATAATTTTGGTTCTGCCGTCTCTAAAGATATAAAATGTTGGTTGTTTTTATTTACTGCAAGACCGACAATAGAATGCTCATGCAATCAGGCACCGGAAAGCCCCAAATATGTATTTGTGTTATATTAACTGAAAACAATCAACATTATATACCTTTAGAGACTGCGTAGCCAACATCATGGATTTGTATTTCAGCGCCTTGAAACTTATAGGTATACCTTTTTTCGTTGTATTTAAACAATGAAAAGTTTATTTTTATTGCTCACACTTTTTATTACCCGAAAATTAGTTCTACTTACCGAAACAGTACGTCAAAGAGATTTTCCATAGGTGAAAATATGGATTTTTTTCTTACCTATGTTCAATGCAAGACGATTCCATGTTTTTGCCGTTTTATTCTTTCCAGGGCAAGGTATGAGCTTGCGGTCCTATTCCCAATTGCGATTTTTTTGGAGGTTTGGATATGAGACACGAAGAACTTTTGTCAAATAAATTTTCGGCCCTAAAGCGGGCCCGTTTGTTCTTCGTATTCGGTTAATTCTTTGAATCGGAAATTTGCAGGACGGGGAACCTTCGTTGAATGTTTTATTCGTCCTAAATAGGGCCGTTTCTTTCATGCTTAAAAACGCTCTAAACGTGACCAAAGATTGGAGCTGTAAAAACGCCTCACTCTGTACCATATTATATTATACAGGGTGTCCCAGAAGTAACGTACGCCCTTCTGGCATCTGGTAGGAAAAAAAATTCTGGTAGGAAAAGTCCTCAGTCATTTTTTGATCAGACGCATAGATAATTAATTATGAATTAAAATAAATAGCCAATCAGGTGCGCGCTACAGCGGAGAGGCAGCGTAGAGGGGAGGGATAGGGGAATGCGTTGTAATTGCGTGCGCCTGAAAATATGTGCGGAGGGAAAATTCCGAAAGCACGTGTGCAAGTGTGCGTGTGTGTGGAAGTGTGTGCATACGTGTGTGTGTGTGTGTGTGTGTGTGTGTGTGTACGTGTGCGTGTGTGTGTGTGTGTGTGTGTGTGGGTGTGTGTACGTGTGCGTGTGTGTGTGTGTGTGTGCGCGCGCATGTGTGTGTGTGTGTGTACGTGTGTGTGTGTGTGTGCGCGCGCGCATGTGTGTGTGTGTGTGTGTGTGTGCACTTGCATATATGCTTTCGGAACTTTCCCTCCGCACACATTTTCAGACCCACGCAATAACAACGCATTCCCCTATCCCTCCCCTCTATGCTGCATTTCCGCTGTAGCGCGCAACTGATTGGCTATTTGTTTTACTTTATAATTAATTATCTATGCGTCTGATCAAAAAATGACTGAGGACTTTTCGTCTCAGAATTTTTTTTTCTACCAGATGCTAGAAGGGCGTACGTTACTTCTGGGACACCCTGTATGTATACGAGCTGACGTACCCGGCTTCGCTCGGGGCCGAACGATATTCACTATTTCTTGCTATGTACTTCTTTTTCGCATCCGCACTGTTACGACCAAGTGCGGATTTCCTTTTCGGCATTGTGAAAACGTCACATTAATCTCTGTGATATTCAAGTACGTAAGTAAAGTCGTCTGATCACGAAAACAGAAACAGTCGACTCGACGTGTCGAGTGGAGCGCGCGGTGGCACGCGCTCGCTCGCTGATGTTTTCGCTGTTAAATTTTTTCAGCGAATGAGAATTTTTTTTTATTGCTCAATATTAAGGAGGTTGGAGCGTTAGCCGCAATCAAAGATTAAATTTAAAAAAATATATGTTATTGTCTAGACTATACTGGGTCTTTGCGAATCTTTTTAAATTCTTTCACGACCAAACACCAGAGATAAAAAATATTTTAATGTTTGTAATTTCTCGTGTGGTGAGATGGCAAGACGTTTACGCTACAGTCGATGTAATTTTTTGGGCTATTTAGCTATTTTTAACAATAGATCAACGCAAATTAAGCTTTTGTAAACATTTAGAAAACAATCCCCCATCTTGTCCATCGTAAACCATCTATATTGAATATTGAATCATCTAGGTTTGATGAAATATTACAAATCTTGGTTGACGAATAAAGAGCATTGCTGCTAATCTCAATGTCCGCAAAGTCGCCGTATTTCGGCAATACTTAATATGAATTAATGATAATAATCTCATGACATGAGATAATAATCTCATGACATGAGATTATTCACAGTATAAATGGGCATAATTACAAATTACTCAAAGTTTCATTCTAAGTTGAATAAAACATTCGCTGACATAGTTTTTTTTTTCATAATAATCAGCGGTAATTTTATATTTTTCGAGCTGATAACACAATTTTTTTCTTATTTACGTAATGAAAAATATCTAAATGCATAACTTGGCGCTTTAATTTTAATTTTTTTTGAGGTCTTGCAAGGGGGCATTCCCTGCCCCTCATCGCCGATTTCGCTCAAATTTATAGGACATGCAGGGCTTGGCTAGAAATGAAAGTATCCGAAGTGGGAACTCCAGATGGCCAAGCGTTTAGAAAATAAAAATGTTCTCGCGGCTCTCGCACCGTATAAGCCATTTACGTTAGCATGTTTGCCAAGCAACGGTTGGCGTAGCGGTAAGAGCTCGGACCAGTAATTCGATGGTCGTGGATTCAACTCCCCGTGTAGAGCATTTTTTTGTTCTATCTTTTTCTCAATTTTTATATTATTCATTTTTCAATGAAGCAAAGAGGTGAATAATTTATTTTACTTATTTATTTATACGCTCAAGGCATACAGGACGTCATTTCTTAATGAGCGCATAATCGCAGAAAATTTGGAGTTGTTGATTGACTTGTGGGGAGGACAAACAAATCCGCAATTATACGACGAACTCTTCCAAGATGAAGGATTGCCAATGTGTAGCATCAAAGTAATTGCCCCTAAATGTACTCCACTGGTGCAACCCTGCGATGTATATTTTTATCGTCAGGTCAAAAACTTTATTAAAAAAATACAAAATTGCTCTTATCTCATCGAGCAAGAAAAATCAATAACTTCCCGAGAAGACTGCATAAAAATACATTCGATTGTTCATCCTCAATTATCCGCGCCAATATTCGGTAACATGATACGTTACGCGTGGTTCGCTTCTAAACTTTGCGATGAGAGAGAGAATGCTTTATGAATGTCAATCAAGTATGTTTTTCTATGGAGACGTTGAAAAAACGATGTGGTTGTAAAAATGCGGCGTTTATAACGTGTGCTAGATGCAGAAATAATTATTGTTTCCCCTGTTTCTACGATAAATATCATCCCGACACATGTAAATCATCGAATGTCAACGAATAAAGTTTTGAATTTGCATGTACAAAGTCTTTTCGTATGCGCTTTAAGGCGTCTGGCCACCTTCGCCGATCGGAAAATGGGTATATTTAAAAATAATAATAAACTCGAAAGTATGGGCCGGAATATTTTTATTTTTTTACACAACGTCATAAAGGGCTTTAAGAATAACGTTACAGATACGCGCGGTCGTTGTCCCAGCTGTTACTCGGTCATGTCACATCTGTAAAAAAATCAGCTCATTCGTGAGTAGTGTCGCTACGATGTAGCGTAGCGGTTTTTTTTTCGACCATTAAAAAAATTATGGTGTGCCGAAGACAAAAATTTGTATTTTTCACCGAAATTTTTCGAGCAAAAACAATAATACAACAAAACCTAATCAAGTTATCGCAAGAATCCTACGTGACATTTTAGATAATGTATCTAAAAGTATGGTGTAAAAATTTGAAAGCAATCGGACCGATAGTTTACGATATTTCGATAGTACCAGTTCAAAAAATGTAGTTTCGAGACAATCGCAAAAGAAAGTAAATGTGCGGTTATTCAGCGCACGGTCGACCGCCCGGAGCGGCTCAACCTTCCTGCCGAAAAATAACTGTAACTTCGTCAATTTTGCGTTTTTCAATACGTACTATGGCTTAAATTGTTCTTAACAGTTCAGGGTTTATTAAAAAAATAACAAAAAATGAAGAAAAAAAATTACATGGTGGCCAGATGCCTTAATTACAATCTCTTGTTGAAAAGTCCGAAATCCCAATTTTTTACCTTGTCTATGCCTTTCGCGTATAAATAAATAAATAAAATAAATTATTCACCTCTTTGCTTAATTGGAAAATGAATAATATAAAAATTCAGAAAAAGATAGAAAAAGTCTCCACACGGGGGTCGAACCCACGACCATCGAATTACTAGTCCGAGCTCTTACCGCTACGCCAACCGCTGCTTGGCAAACAAGCTAATGTAAATGACTTATCCCATGTAGAGATTGACCGTTGGGCCTGGGACGGGCTTTCACAATTGGCCTTTTTAGAATATTGGGCCGTGAGTATTTACCAATGAGGTGCCTTTGTAGAAATGATAAGAACGGCCCGATATCGGTCAACAGAGCCAACAATTATTGGGCCACTGATTTAATTCATTGTAGCGCCAATGTTGGTGATTGCACTTGGCCCTATGCGGGCCCTCTTAAAGGGCCTATGTAGAAATTGACCACCGGCTCTATGATGGGCCTTCACAGTTGGTCTATCTAGAAGTTAGTCTATCTAGAATATTGGGCCGTGGGTTTGTATGGGTGCGTGATAAATATTCAACCTATATCGGGCCAAGATTGGCCCGAGATTGGTCCTTATGAATACATATTTCATGGAATAACCTTGAAATAAATGGTGATTTGCGTATATGACAGGTTCCGAAATTGGTATATTTTACTTACTTATGTTGGTTATTTACAAATGCCAATAATAGGCCAAGACTTGATTACAAAAACTAAACTACAAAATGTAGACGATTAATATATGACGTGCCAGTTATTTGCTTATTCTGGCACAATATACAGATAATGAATAACCCAAGGCTTAAATAAAATAAAAGCCGGTATGGTCTGACCCACTCAGCCAATAAAGGGCTTAGATTAATTAAATGTTATTTCCAGTATTTTAGCATTGCCAGTTTTAAAGTTGGTAAATTTCGATGAACTATCACGGCTGTTTATTGGTTTTAACAGATGGGCCCGGATAGGTTTTAGTAATGGGCTGATATTGTGCCAGTTCTCAATTTGTAACGGAACAATAATGGGCCAATGTAATTGGCAGTACTTCAGTATCACCAGTTTAAAAATTGGCAAATATTGTGTATCTATCATGACTGTTTAATGAATTTAAAAGATGAGCCATGATAGGTTTTAACTATGGGCCGATATTGTGTCGGTTTTCAATTTAGAACGCGACAATAATGAGCCAATGTAATAGCCAGTATTTTAGGATTGCCAGCTTTAGGATTGGCAAATTTAGTTTAACTATCACTGCTGCTTATTGGTTTTGAAAGATGGGCCAGGATAATCTTTAGTAATGGGCCGATATTGTGCCGGTTCTCGGTTTATAACGGGACAATAATGGGCCAATGTAATTGCTTGTATTTTATATTGGCAAATATAGTTCAACCATTACGGCTTTAAATTTATAACGGAACAATATTGGGCCAATGAAATTGTCAGTATTTTGGTATCCCCAGTTTTTAAATTGGCAAATTTAGTTTAACTATTACGGCTGTTTATTAGTTTTTAAAGATGGGCCAGGACAGGCTTTAGGGATGGGCCGATATTGTACCAGTTTTCAGTTTAGAGCGGAACATTAATGGGCCAATATTATTTCTCTTTTGTTGGCTTCCACGATGGTCCCAATATTGGCCTGATCGTAACATTGGGCAACTCATGGCAACCTCTACATGGGATACGGTGCGAGAGCCGCATCAACATTTTTATTTTCTAAACGCTTGGCCATCTGGACTTCCCACTTCGGGTACTTTCATTTCTAGCCAAGCCCTGCATGTCCTATAAATTTGACCGAAATCGGTGATGGGGAGTAGGGAATGCCCCCTTGTTAATCAATTCCTGATTTCCAAAGTATACCTTCGCAGGTTTTTACGTATAACCCTTCCCAATCGAACCCTTTGCCATCGCTCCCTACGCGCACTTTACTAATCTCACCTAACTTCCGTTGCGACCACAGCCGTCTTAAGCTGTGGATATTACACCGCACTTGCCGAGGGTACGGGAAAACTGTGGAAAACCCGTACCTGTATAGCCGGCCGTATATTCATCGGATTCTCTGGTGCACAGACTTTAACTCAAGTATCTACACCAAGGTATCAGAAATGTTGGTCTCCCACTTACTGGTTGTTGCGCCAGCCGGTGCACGGTTAAGCGGTCTCCGCTCCGAGTATTGGCCACGCACAATGCTGTTTACCTCGAAGTACCGCCAAACCGCGATCGCCCATCTAGCAGTGTCTGTCTCTTTAATTATATATTTAATGAAATATTAGATCTACTGAATAAATCCATATTTCGTATGCATTTTTGCGGTTCATCGAAAAAAAATGTATAAACCGTCATTTTACTCAACTGGATCGCTCCAACCTCCTTGAAGTACACACGTAACGTCAGCCGATCATGAAAACAGATACAGTACACTTGTCGTGTCGAGTGGAACGCGCGCTGAGTCTCGGATATTTTCGCTGTCAACATATTCTTTCAGTGAATGTGACAGTTTGTTCGCTGCTCAATATTAAAGGACGTAAGTAACGTCATCTGATCAGGATAACAGAAACAGTACACTCGACGTGTCGGGAGGAGCGCCCGCTCCCGAATATTTCGCTGTCAATTTTTTTTCAGCGTTTCTGAACTATTTGTTGACTGCTCAGCCCCCCGATAATCTACCGTAATGGTACGTAGCCTATAGCCTGCACCGTAAAATACTCCACAGACTGGTCAAAACCAAAGGAAGATCCGACTATTTCCCATGTAGAGATTAACCGTTGGGCCTGGGACGGGCCTTCACAGTTAGCCTTTCTAGAATATTGGGCCGTGAGTATTTACCAATGAGGTGCCTTTGTAGAAATGATAAGAACGGCCGATATCGGCCAACAGAGCCAACAATTATTGGGCCAATGATGTAATTGATTGTAGCGCCCATGTCGGTGATTGCACTTGGCCCTATGTGGTCCCTCTGAAAGGTCCTATGTAGAAATTGACCACTGGCTCTATGATGAGCCAGTGTCACAGTGTCACAGTTGGTCTATCTAGAAGTTAGTCTATCTAGAATATTGGGCCGTGAATTTGTTTGGGTTTGTTTGGGTGCGTGATAAATATTCAACCTATATCGGGCCAAGATTGGCCCGAGATTGGTCCTTATGGATACTTATTTCATGGAATAACCTTGAAATAAATTGTGATTTGCGTATATGTCAGGTTTCAAAATTGGCATATTTTACTTACTTATGTTGGTTATTTACAAATGCCAATAATAGGCCGAAACTTGATTACAAAAACTGAACTACAAAATATAGACGATTAATATATGACGTGCCAGTTATTTGCCTATTCTGGCACAATATACAGATAATGAATAACCCAAGGCTTAAATAAAATAAAAGCAGGTATGGTCTGACCCACTTAGCCAATAAAGGGCTTAGATTAATTAAATGTAATTTCCCGTATTTTAGCATTGCCAGTTTTAAAATTGGTAAATTTCGATGAACTATCACGGCTGTTTATTGGTTTTAACAGATGGGCCAGGACAGGCTTTAGGGATGGGCCGATATTGTGCCAGTTTTGAGTTTAGAGCGGAACAGTAATGGGCTAATATTATTTCTCTTTTGTTGGCTTATACGATGGTTCCAATATTGGCCTGATCGTAACATTGGGCACTTCATGGCAACCTCTACATGGGTGGTTGAGCAGTTCATCGCGGATAGGCAAAAACGGACTTTCATTTATAGGTATAGAGATATAGCAGGCAAGATAGCAATTAGCTGTCGATCTGCCCGAGACGAGTCTGAAGGGCGTCGCTCTTTGCGCTAATAAACTTTTTGTTAATCAACTCTCAAAAGGGCGTAAGTACTATATTTACGATATGACGAATTGACTTTATTCGATTCATCTAGACCGCGATTGTTGACCCACTTTTTTGGGGGAAAAAATCCCTCGGAAATTCGGCTCTAAATTATGCGCTCTGCGGGATTGGGTGGCAAAAAGCACATTACACTTGTGAAGTGTCATCAGATTTTTATTTCGTCGACGTGTTTTCGGGTGGCGTTGATTCAAAGTTCAAAAGTGAGAGATAAAAACCCATCTTAGTGTATAATGAGTACGTGGCGTGTTCGTCGGTGGGGTCGATCAGTGGGGTATACGTTTTCTTTTTTCATTACTGGGCGTCAAGACGCTGCCACATCTCTTGATCTAATATGCAGTTTATGTACGTTCGCTGAGTGACACAATTTCTACCGCGTTCTTGTCGTCAGATGGATAATTTTCATTTTCAATTATATTATTTTATGGCAAAGGAATTTAGTGGAGTTAGGGAATCTTGTATATGTTTGCTATATTGATTATTTCAGCTTGTACCTCTCGTTCCAACAGCACATATCTCTTGCTCCAGATTTCCTCTCGAAGCGCCGTGAGTATATGCACTTTTGTACTTAAGACTAGGTAAGCACAAACGGAGAGCGGGGGCGCGAGCGTAGGAGAGAGAAAACCTAAACGATTATATTTCGGATGGCTTGACTGCGACGGGGGAAGGGTGCATACTGTCAGGGATGAACCGGTGACATATCCAGCGAAGGGTTAATGGATGTACTTCCGGTAGACAACGGAAACGCAACATATAGGTATTCTAGCTGCATATATATATATCCATATTTCCATACTCATATATGAACGTACACATACGTGTGGCACATCCGACACATTTCGCCTTCGTTGCTTCATCCCGAACTTCTTTATGTTGCGCATGCAGAACACCATACACCTTAATACACTATGCTACGCGAACAACCCAGTTATTCGAGCGTCTTTTTCACATATATTTCTTTTGAAAATCATTCAAGAAACGTTCTTTTCCATTTAAATATATTGTTCAAAGTGATTAAGTTTGCATCTAATTAACTCTTTTATCTCGCGATCCTTTTTTTCATTGCAACTCGAATGGTGTTGGGATTATACCTCCGTATTCTCGGCGTATCATGGTCACCGCATTGGACGATATTTTGTAGTGTCAGCATCTCCATATTACATTAAAGCCAACCGCAAACCCTATTGTCATATCATAATCGCATTGTCGTCGTGCGAATATAAGCTCACCACGAATCTTCGTCACGCATATGTATACATGCACGTACCCATTAAGGTCAAGCGAGGAAATCCAGCCGACGAGGTATCCATAGTAGGCAAACTCCCGGACTGCTCTTGACATCGTTCTGCGAGTGATGCTGACGAGAACCCGAGAAACAGTTTAAATTTGGTACGACTGCGGAATCTACGTTGCAATGTCAGTTGCGACATGACTTTGGATTACCGTACGGGGGGGGGGCTCTTGCATTTGCATTACCGACGTTTGAAACTTGCGATAGGGACGAAACTTGGCACGGAATGAGCGTGAGCCTACTCTTTGGCGTTGATTCACGCTGGATCTGTACGAATATCGGATTAAAAGATGTGAGAGGGAGAGAGCTCCGGGTCGCCTGTAATAATGCAAATGGATGCAAAAGATTGCAACTCCCTTGCACAAAAGTTGAATAATTTGGATGGGAATGGCAACTATTTCGTTTCGCTAGCCAGAACGCTAAAATAACCACTTTTTTTTTATCTCCTTCGGCGATATTTCACGTACAGTGGTTTCCATCCCCCCAGACGTCGGCGGACGCGCACATACCGGCTAGTCCTCGTTCAGGAGCCGCAGAGAGGAGTCACGTCATCACTGCGGCCCATTTTACCAGGTAAACGAACTTTTTTTGTTATCGCAATTTTTTTATTTGTGGTTTAATGAAAGTTTAATACTAATGTTAATATTTTTTATTCGATGCTTCGTTTAACTAGTTGCGATATCAGGTTGAGTTTTTTTACCGTAAAACGAATACATAATTAAATAAAAATACACATGTGATGAATGGAGGCATGGGGCTGAAACTAACAAACTGACGGGGGAACAATTAACGTGTTAATACATGCCCCGCAGCGATGGCAGCCTGGTTTCTTGGTTGTAGCTTTAGAACAATAACTCATAGAAAGATAGTTTCGTACATAATAGTAGAGATTGTAGCATACCGAGCCATTGTAGTTTGGTTTTAAGTTCTCACACTACTGTAAGCGTCTCAAATAAAGTGATTTTTCGCGATTCTTTTTTTGGTGGAACTACAAGTATGAGGATAATAATATTCAAGAATGTTATTAGTCATATTTTCACGTGAACAAAAAAAAAAGTTTATAAAAAAATTATACAAAATGGTGACGCTGGAGCCGATCTCGCGAGGCATGTTGAATTTGTTTTTGAGACGCTCCGCGGCACGCAGTGCAACTGATGCAAATTTGAATTTAGAAAAAAATAAAAAAGTTCTATTAATTTACACGAGTAAAGCTAAAGAATTGCGTAAGGGATTTAAAAAATTATGAATTTTTGTGTAATTGGCAAGCATTTGTAGCACAAACTCAATTTTCGACAGAAAAAAAGGACAACGATTTGCTAATAACTAATGATATAATAAACTCATGGAAAATCCCGTACGTATTTCTCTTCGGAATGTTATTTTCAAAATGTGCTCAAAATTTGGAGTGGAAAGACTGAAAATTGGAGTTTGGCCACGTGTCGTTTTTAAAAATTGTGTCACGAGAAAAACGGTCGACGCACAGTGTTTCACAGTTTCGAGAATTGTGACTTCGAAGCTGCTGATGACGAATCCGAAATGCAAATTCAGAAACTCAAAATAGCGGATACAAAATGGCCGACAATTTAGCAAAAAACTTGTCAGATTTGAATAAAAATCCGTATATAGGGGTTTTCGACAATACCAATGACGAATTCGAAATCCAAATTTTGGCACTCGAAATGGTGGATCCAAAATGGCTGACATGGCGACAATGGCGACATTTTACAGAAAAGATTCTCAGTTTCATCCGAAAATCCCTTTATGAGAGTGTCTAAGATTCCTAATGACGAATCCGAAATGCAAATGCAGAAATTCAAAATGGCGGATACAAATGTCCGACATTTGTGCAAAAAACTTGTCAGATTTGATTGAAAACCCATGTATGGGGGGAAATTTTTTAACATCTCGTACCGTTAAAACGTCATCGACGAAAAACGAAAAACATCCCCATTTTTGAGGGTGCGTTTCAGCCCTTAAAACTGTTTTTCCGCCGGAAAAAATACGTATCGCTTACTTTTCGGTGCTTTATAACATATTCAAATTTCAACAAAATTGAAGAGTGTCACCTGAGGGATGTTCCTTGTAAGCAGCTGTTTCTTGGAATATTCGATGAAAACAGTCGAAAAGATGAAAACAGTCGAAAATATTCGTTGAAACAGATAAAACTATGTATTACATTTTAAACCAAAGTGGTAAAAATCGGTAAAAAGGGTGGCTCGATATTGCGACCTGCTCGATTGAAAATTAAATTTTTTTAAGAGTCGATACTTCACGTTATTGTTAGTAAGAATTTAACAAAAATCAATAAAAGTGTAATTTATATTCGAGTGCTACATACCTTAAGGAATACTCTCCATCCAGCCACATTCAAATCGAACACACCAAGCATTAACTATTCACTTCTAAATAATTACAAATATTTCAGAGCGACTGCGTCTGACGCGCATCGTTCCGAAAGCGTTAACTCGGGATGATGCTCCAGAGCAGATATAATGATTCTGGCCTTTCGGCATAGTACGCGGCAAAGTCAACCCTACAATAGTGTAGGGTCTTTGTCCTGAAAAAAATATCGAACTTTTTCGATTTTGTCTCATTTTTCGAGACTTTGAAACACTGTGTGACGTATCGGGTACAAAAAATCCCAAATATATAAAAGCAAAATGAAGCTGGCTTTGACCGCTTCAAAACCACGTTTGGTAAATTGGTTAACGACTTTTTTCGCCGAGATATTCGATTTTTTGTGCGGATAGAAAGCTTACAGGGTGCCTAATACTTCTTTTGATCAAGGCTCTGTATTAGGGTGGCACAATATTGAGCTCTATTTTTCCCTTCTTTTCACCATCCAATTATCTTCTTTGAAGAAAAAAAAATTGTCCCAAAAGCTGCGAGCAGTCAAAATATATTTAGAAGTCGTTCAGCCTCCCAAAAGTTCAAATTTTTTTTATTAAAAAATCGATTTTTTTTTCGTTCACTTCTCACCCATGAATTTTACGCTTGATAATTTTTAACATAACCTCGCGAAAGCTCCAGCCGGCCAATGAATATTTATTGGTCGCTCAAGAACTTCGCAATTTTCGCAAATTTTGTTTACTATTCTCACTCATAAATTTGACGCTTTGTAAAATGTTAATAACAATTAATACTTTTTTCTTTACAAACGGATTTTTCACTTTCACCTCACACTTCTAATGCAATAAAACGACCTATAATTTTGTTTACGGAGGTGAGCTGTAAAGAATTATTTTATGAGAACAAAGATTATAATTCTTGGGTTAGAAGTGTGAGCTAAATTTGAAAAATTTGTTTCTAAAGAAAAAAGGATTAATTGGTTTGAAATTTTTACGAAGCGTCTAATTTATGAGTGAGAAGAGTAAAACATTGCGTAAATTGGACATTCCGAAGCTCTTAAGCGATCACTAAATATTCATTGGCCGGCGAGAGCTTGGGCGAGGTTAGTTTGAAATTTATAAAGCGTAAAATTTATGGGTTCGAAGTGGCCGAAAAAAATGGATTTTTTAATGAAAATTTTAATTTTCTTTGGAGCGTCGAGCGACCTCTCAATATTTGGTGACCGCTCGCAGCTCCCGCGATAATTATTTTTTTCTTCAAAGGAGACAATTGCATGGTAAGAAAAAGGTAAAAAAAACATGGTGGTCCAGAATAGGTGTAACAGCGGGAAATCCCGGGTTCGGCAGGTTACTTCGAAGATTTCTACGGAGCCGTTTTTTTTTCTTCAACCGCGTCATCAAATGGGGGGGAGCCGTTCGATCTTCGAAAGGAACGCTCGAATTCGCCATGATGGACGATCGGAAAGCGCCGAAGACTAGACGAAGGGCCACGTAGCCGTGGCTGACGTCAGGAACGATCTGCGAAAACGCAGCGTTTGACATATGCTAGCGCGTGTGATCTGACGTTTAGCAAATCATTCGCTACGTGGCCTGTCAACCTATTCGGTTCGAGACTCGTAACGAGCCGCACGATTTGACGTTTCACCGATCGTCTGCTATCGCTCGGCGTATTGCGTGCTAAAGTACGAAGCACGCCGCAATGCATGAGATTTACGAATTTTATCATGATTATCCATTGAGAGTGTCCGTTCTTCTCGTTTTCTTAAGAAATAAAAATAAACACACCCAGCCAATTGTCAATGATCATCGAATTTCGATATAACGAGCGATTTTTTTGCGTATTGAAAAAAATCAAAAGGTGAATTTATATTAACAAACTTTCAATAATGTGACGCGTAATTTTCGGAAATTGGATGTTTTCCGGATTCCATTTCTCATTCGACCACGCCGTCGTATTTGATGGTCGGATTTATCTCCTAAAATACATTTTTCTGAACGAATATCAATGCAAAGTGTGTTCGACCCAAGTAGGAATTGACGATGAAAAAAGGGCTCGCCAAGCTCTGAAACAAGGCTCACATTTTTTAATTCAGGCTGAGCACCAGCCTGATTTCAGGCCTAGCTGAACCCCTGAATGATAACGCGGTTTCAGGCTATTGCACACAGGCTTGACCAAAGGCTGGTAGAAAAGTCTGAAACGACGAAACAACAAGGTTCAAAACGAGCCTTAATGAAGCCTTCACGAGCATTTATGACCAGGCTTACCTATCCCAAACTCTTCTCGAGGCTATATGAGGTCTGTTTTTAGTTTTCTATATTCTACATTGGGGTAAATTTAATAAATTTGTAAAGAATTCATTTGATTTATTATATATATTTATTATTCATTATATTATTTGTTATAAAATATATATAAAAAATATTTTAAACACAATACTTTATTTTATTTATTGTTTATGGGACACGTAATACACAGAGTGTACGCAAACTCCAGAGAGTGAGTATATACGAAATCTGTGTGTGACGAGAAAAAAACTTTTTTGTGTACCTCATAAATATCAATAAGAGAATATGTTTAAATGTTCTGAGCTGCCTCCTTCGCTTTCGTTTTTCGTGCCTTCGCACCCGAAAAATTTATTGCTAATTTTTTTTTTCATAAAAGTACAGAAAAAATATTATTTAAAATTTATTTTATTTTATCACAACCTGAAACAAGCCTACATCCAGCCTTGATTTTTTAGCCTTAAAATTCACTGGCTGAATAAAGCTTGAAATAACCCTGAGTTTAGGCTAAGCAGCCAGTCTTGGTTCCAGGCTGCTCCAAACGATGCAATGAAACCTGGCCCAGGTCTGTCTCCCTCAGGCTTGGTGAAACAAGCTTGTTTCCATCGTCAGCCTTCTGATTCCCTACCTGGGCAGCTGGGTCCCCGAGTCGAAATTTTCGAGCCGCGTTCAACCCACAAAATGAAGGGGTGTGCGGGTAGCAGAATTGGTCGAGTCGGGTCGGGTCGGGTAATTAGACTATGATCCGATCGGGTACCTGAGTTTTTCGGGTACCCGAATTTTTTCGGGTATACTCGAACTATATCGAGTACCCGAGTTTTTCGAGTACTCGTCTCACATCGGGTACTCGATAAGTCGTGTTGCCGGAACAAAATTTCGTTTCATGGTATAGATAGCGCCACGGAAACGTACCAAAACGTTGGATAGGTTGGAGTTCATAAGAAATACAAATAATTTTAGTATTTTTGTTATGTATTGAGACAGAAAATTCAGCACCCTCGACGTGGTGCCGCGATTTCTCCCCCGCCATATCGCCCGTTGATATGTGTATCGACCATCCAACGCGAACTTGCTTAAAGAGTATGAAAAGCGACCAATATCCAAGGAGGTGGAAATCTTGGGTCGATACGCTCGAACCAATAGTCGATAGCGAATTAGATGGATCCCGGAAAAGAGGGAGAAAATATTAAAATAAATAACGCATCGCGAAGGGACGACACTCCCTGTTCCTGTGTGGTTGAGGATGGACGTCTTCGTCCACGTTAATTGTCTTATTTGTTTAATTTAATCATTGTGTGTTTTGTTTGGGTTGCGAGCGTTTCGACCCCCGAGTGGCTAAATTATTGGCGAATCGAGTGTAACAAATTATGTATATTGAGAGCTGTCCGACGACGAAGGATTATAAGGAAGCGCTTTTTTACCGAGAACCAAATGGAATTAAAATTACGAAACTCATCAAGTAAGTCTTTCTTAAATTATTCCTGCTTCGCATTTAACTCGGATTCTGGATTTCACGGGTCCTCCAACGATTCCCTTCCTGTACAGAAGAGTCTTGCTCATGAATTTTGATTTTGCAAATTTACGTCATACGAAACGAGTAGTTAGCCTCGCAAAAAGCTAGCTGGCGCCCAACTTTATCTAGTAGATAAAATTTATGGATCACCCAGAGCCCTACCAGCCGAGGGGCCCCGGCCGCGGTAGGTGTAGGAAAAAAGAAAATGAAAATTTCCTGTCTCAGTATATATTTA
Organism: Ophion ellenae; assembly: GCA_963210295.1. NCBI lineage: Eukaryota > Metazoa > Arthropoda > Insecta > Hymenoptera > Ichneumonidae > Ophion > Ophion ellenae. The sequence goes on from OY723388.1 coordinate 5,589,600, forward strand.
CAATTTTTGTTCGGCAAAGTTTTTTTAAGACACTCGCATTTCAGGAAATTTCGAGATATTTGAATGTCGAAAAACTGAATAAAAGCAAGATTCTTCGTCGAATTTCCATTAATTCTGTCTAGTGCTAACTGGTAATTTTGGCGATTCATTCTTCTAAATTTAATTGTCTGTCATTTTTTTTATTTTCTTCCAGGTAAAACTTGTTTTTCAAACGCTTATATCTCTGAAACCAATCAAGATATTTTCAATTTTTAAATGTCAAATTAGATTGTCAATGTAGCTTTATTCGAACTACATTCTTCTCGCTTCGAATAAACGCAAGGCGTTGATATTTATTGTACATGTTTTCCTTTCGCACAAGTTTTAGTGATGCCAAAACGCAACTTACCCGTGCTATTACGATACGATCCGCTAAAAGTGACCGTTTTTCGCTGCACCCTGAAAGAGACACACACACACGCACGCACGCACACGCGCCCGCGCGCACGCACGTACACACACAGGATAGAAAAGTGAGACGAAAAAAGATTTTTCACAGTATTATAATTTATTCGTTTTATCGCTTTCTTCGAGTTTCCGTTTTCTCTTATTATTTGGTCGATACACCTAAATAAAAAATAAATATAAATAATAGATACGGATCTCCGAGTCATTTACGAATATTCGAAGTTCAAGAGTACTCGACGTTTACGAGTACCAAAAATTTGAGAGTACGTGATTACCAAATTCAGGTACCGGATAGTGGCGGCGGCCCGAGACAAACTTTTGAGCCTCCTCTAACCCTCGCAAAACCCATTTCTTTTGTAATACATAAGCCGCAAGCCTCCGTTGAACCGACGATACCCCTTTTGTCGAGTTCAGTGCCATGAAGAGACCTCCTATTGGTCCAGTGTAGCCTCTGTTAGACCTCCCAAACCTTATTTCGACTCCCAGTTTCGGTGAAACGTGCATAACACAGACCTCCTTAACCTGCTTTCAATCTCCGTTGCCTCGATCCCACCTAACCTGCTTTCGGCCCAAATTCGATATCTCCTCCATCATCACTCCATTGTGGCCTGATTGGTAACACGTTCGATGACGAAAATAATACGTTTTCCCTGATTATCGGTCGAAGAACGGTATAGGTAAATATGCATTATCAGATGATGAATAAATACTACACAATTAATAAAAATACATCGTCCCCTTAGCAAATTATTAGTGCAATATTAATATGCGAAAATAATCGACTTTGCTCAATATCGATTTATTATTATTTTATAGGTGATTCGTAAAAGGATGCTCGTATATACAGTCTTACTCCAATTCTATCGGATTAATGGGCGTCACGAATGTTCCTGTGAGAAGAAATCTCACAGGAAAATTATTTAAAAATGCCAGGCTATCCAGTATAAGCTTACGTGACGTTTTTCATCCTTGACATTTCTTTTAAAACCCTCTAGTTCTTGAGTTACATTGCATTATCTAGAAATAGTCTTTTTTAGCAAAAAATGAAATAACATTGCGAAAAAAAATCGTACGAAATTTTATAAAAAACGAAAATGGAGCTCCTGCTACCCCGTTCAAGTTTGTCATGGATAAACGTAACAATTTTTTTTTGCATAAGTCATGCGCCCAATTCTCGATGGTCGAAAAAAGCCGAAAAACGGTCACGTACAAAAGTGCGTACCGGGTCGAAAAAAAAATCACAAATAAATATTTCAAAAAAGCAAAATAAAGCTGAATTTGTTCCCGTCAAAACGCCGTTAGGTAAATTGGGTTATTTTTTTTTACGTAGCTATGTAACTTTCAGTGCAGCAAGAAATATCGACTGGTGTATCCAAACTTTTGAGCGACGGTATGTATTATACTCGAAATATGTGGTTGCGTTAATGTATTCGAATATACACTATCAGTCAAAAGTAGTCGGACACTTTAGATAACTGAGAAACTTAATATCACTTTGTATAATTGCAAATTTATGGTAGAATAATTATTATTTTACGAAGATACTATAAAGCATGATACTGAAGTTTGCATCGTTGCAAACGCAACGAAATTTTTTTTTTGATTCTCCATTTTTGATGATCAACTGGTTGCTTTATGTGTTTGGTCAAGAAAAAACATGTATCCGCGATGTACGTCTCTCAGAAATGGCCCTTAAGCGGGGGTGAAAATCGAAAAAAAATCGTATCTCCCGACGTACAGGTATCACACATTTTCTTTTTCGATATTCGCATTAGGGAGCTCTAGAAAGTAGCCTGGAAAAAGTTTGGGTGATTTTTGAGAACCGGACGCCACCCTTAAGCGAGGTTGAAAAATCGAAAAAAAATCGTATCTCCCGACGTACAGGTATCACACATTTTCTTTTTCGATATTCGCATTAGGGAGCTCTAGAAAGTAGCCTGGAAAAAGTTTGGGTGATTTTCGAGGACCGGACGCCACCCTTAAGCGAGGTTGAAAAATCGAAAAAAATCGAAAAAAAATCGTATCTCCCGACGGACAGGTATCATACCTTTTCCTTTTCGATATTCGCATTAGGGAGCTTTGGAAAGTAGCCTGGAAAACGTTTGGGTGATTTTCGAGAACCGGACGCCACCCTTAAGCGAGGTTGAAAAATCGAAAAAAATCGAAAAAAAATCGTATCTCCCAACGTACAGGTATCACACATTTTCTTTTTCGATATTCGAATTAGGGAGCTTTAGTCTTCGTACCTACGAAAAGCCACGACAAAATTGGCGACAATTTTTAACTTCCGGAACCCACCCTTGTCGAGAGCCGAAAGTCAGATGTAAATCGTACTTCGGGCGGTAAAGACATTCTCATCTTTTTTATTTGCGTTATCGATATTTGGCGCCTAAAAAAAGCCAAAAAAAACTGGCGACGATTTTAACCTTCCGGAACCCACCCTTCGATTTATAGTTTCATATCGTCCCTTCAGTATTACGTTTTGTTTCCTTTCTACGAAGCTCTCTTTTTTCTCTACGAACACGCGATGATTACAAATAAATTGCTCAAAACAGTCGCATCCCATCATTTATCATTATTCGATGTGCCGGAACGGGTAATTGAACATAAAAAGTAAGGAATGAGTACTAGTGAGAAAGTAATGGTTGAATTCTGGAAGAAAAAACGATTGAAATGAGTTTAAAGTGTTCGACAACTAATATATAAACGCGAATGAACCGATTCTGCCCCCGTCCCATGACATCTCGATGTTTATGGCGAGTCAGGCGTGCGTGTCATTGGGCTTTACTGGATCGTGGCCAAAGTACTTGATGAAGGCGTAGAATATGTTCGATGTCGTAGGCCATTCTGGCGTGGATCCTATCGTCAGCGGTTGCAAATGTATAACTGCCACGAAAAAGCTTTCTATTATCACTAATCTCCCCGGTACTTCCGTTATTCTGCCTTTTTCTGTCCCGCACACTCAATCATATATCATTATATCGTAAACTCTCCACTTACTTTTTCCCCCGATCGGCGGGATCGTTTTCTCCCTCTCACAAATTCGTAAAACGAGCTTATATCCGCCAATCTTTCACGGGCTAAGTTTTCTTCGTCATCCCGGGGGGAAAATAGTATCACGTACAATGTTTTCTTCTAGTTGAATGCATATCGTTATTGTCGTTAAAAGAGTAACAAGAAATCTTCTTATTTCCCTTGCTTACGAAAATGAAAAGAAAAACGTTTGGCGATTATCTAAAACGGTCCACTAAAACTGTATTATTCTTTACTTTCCACTGCACGAGTCTACAACAATCTTTTTGGCTAAAGCGAGCGTAAACACTCTTCTTTGCGTACAAATGCTGTTGGGTTGTCTCCCCCCAGCATGAAAACAATAATAAAACCTTTCCAGCTCGAGCTTCGAGCACTACCATGGAAAATCGCTCGAATCATACTCATATGAGAGGCCACAATTTTTTATTTTATTTCTACACGACGAAAATTTTCGAAAACTGGATTAAGGCAGTAGTCTGGTCTAGAGCGAGATTTTTTACGTCATTTTTGGCTTGGAATAACTTTTAAATCGTTGAAGTTGTTTTGATGAAATGTTACACATGTATTTATTGTTCCTTTGAGAATGTATCTATATAAAAAAAAATTATTTTAAATATTTTCATGTAGTTTTTAATTTTTTTTACAACATGGTCCGCCGAAAACCGCCTTAATTGGTGCCCACTCTGGGTGATGTATGCATCTGAAAAAAAAATATATATATATATATTCTCAATCTGTATGAGTATTCTGATCACTGGTAGCAAAATAAGTACTTAAACAAATTTTGTTACAAAATGGCGGCCTGTTAAACTTTGATTAACGATATTTCATACATTTTCGGGTATTCGACGAGTTATAAAATGTGGGAAAAATTATTGTTCGTCTCAATTCTGATGCCAGTCCTCAGAATGAGGCTACTGAAGGTAGGTGCAAAATTTGAGCTCGATCGGTCAATTAGTTATCGACATATCGTGGGCGCCGATTTGAAAAAAACATAGTTCTGAGATAAACGCGTTCAAAGTTTTGATACCGTTAGATGAGGTTTGCACGCGGCTTGCTTAGAATTTCTATTACTCTAATTTTTGAAATATCAATAAACGGCTTTCACAAGCGTATTAAGAAAGGTCTAAGGAATAATAAAATGAAAGAAAAAATATCGATTTTGTCAAATTTTTCGACCGCCTTAAAAACAAGCTAGCACAGATTTTTTCGAAATTGAAAAAATAGATCTCCTGTCAAGGTAGCACGAGCTCGCGCTCTTGATTTCTATAGATTTTGTTCATATTATAACCGGACATTGTTCATATCATTATGCATGTTTGAGTGAAATTTGAGAATAGGTGATTATTTAGATTTGGAGATAATGGGTTTTAAAATTTCAAATTTTAATACTGCAGGGTCTGCATTGAAATTGAGACAGAATAATTATTTGTAAAAAATATTTGTCCCCTGTAATAAGAAGACATATGGCAACACCGCTTCGTTCCACGTATCAAATGACGTGAGTTTGGGCGGCATATTTCAAATAATACTGCAACACAAATTTTTATTCGGCAGTAATTTTTTATTAAACAAAGTTTTTAATTAGTTATGAATGAACCAAGACTTTCATTTGTTAATGAAGATAACATAAACAATATAAAATATTGATATTTATAATGCAAATATTTTTTTCATGATAAAAGTTTCTAACTTTAGGAACACGATAATTTTTTTTTCTCGAACCTTTGAACAATACTGTTTTGCGGTGTTGCTATATGTCTTCTTATTATAGGTGACAAATATTTTTTACGAAGAATTATTCTGTCTTTACTGAACGTTTTTAGCAAAACTGAATAGTAAAGGCAATCCAAAATTTTTTCACTCTTTCTCTAACGAGTTTGCTATCTAAACATAATTTGTATTCAAAATTTATAAACGCAATAGAATGGTACGAGGAATTATGCGACCTGACTTTCGGTCAATGCAGACCCTGCAGTGGTAAAAGTTGCAATTTTAAAACCTATCATCTCCCAATTTAAATAGTCGACTGTTCTGAAATTTCACTCAAACATGCATAATGATATGAACAATGTCTGGTTAAAATTTGAACAAAATTTATAGAAATCAAGAGTGCGCGCTCGTTCTACCTTAAGCCAATGTCATGTAGAAAAACCTATCCAATCAATCTTGCATTTATCGTCAGTCTTGGCTATAGACTGTCGGAAATCTACGTCTTACGTAGAAGACAATGATTCGCAAGTAGTGTTAAAGTCAAATGATATGTTCTTTGTTAATTTTAAAGTTCAGTCTTTGTCGAAAATCACCATTGTTTTGTTCCATACCGGGCTTGTCGTAGAAGAGCGCGTGTATTATTCTCCTTAGTCCGGGTTAACCGGAGAAGGGACCTCAAGGCGGGATATACATTTACAATGATCAAGAAATCGATTTCTTTTTTTTTTAACGATAGAACTATATATGTAGAATATTTTCCCAAAGTTTCAAAGCAAAATTCGAAAAACTTCAAACGTTACAGCCCGTCAACGATGTGCCCCACCGTTCGGATTCGGAGCGGGCGTGAACTTCAAACGCGTTTTTCTCAAAACTGCATTATCGAAATTGGTGTGCAGGATTACTCAAAAACTATTAAGTCGATTGAGTTGAAACTTGGTAGAAATATTGATAATATTGGTACCTTCTACTTGACGAAAATGGTTTTTGAGAAATTGAAAAAAAAAAATACTTGTTTAATCCACATTTTATAGGAATGTTGCGTGATTGTTGATTTTTTTTGTAAATGCGTGCCATTTTCTTAAATTTGCATTTCCTTCATTTTAATTACCGTCACGTAGAAACTATACACGTTCTAACTGAAAAAATGTTTGATTTTTTTTTTGCAAATTAAAGTCTACGGAAAGCTAGACTGCACGCCGATTCGCAACTCCCGCGGTGACCTTCCTGTAACACTCTGCCACAGCTCTGCCATTTTAATGATGAATTACTTTGAAAAAATTGTTTTGTATACTTAAATATAGTATGAAAGTATACCTAAAGTTTTATAATTGTAGAATAATTATTTCTTAGTTTAAAAAATCCCTCAATACTGCTTATTTTTTCCTGTCTAAATGTATACAGGGTGTCCCAGAAGTAACGTACGCCCTTCTAGCATCTGGTAGGAAAAAAAATTCTGAGACGAAAAGTCCTCAGTCATTTTTTGATCAGACGCATAGATAATTAATTATGAATTAAAATAACTAGCCAATCAGGTGCGCGCTACAGCGGAAAGGCAGCGTAGAGGGGAGGGATAAGGGAATGCGTTGTAATTGCGTGCGCCTGAAAAGGTGTGCGGAGAGAAAATTCCGAAATCATGTGTGCAAGTGCACACACACACACACACACGCGTGTGCGCACGTACACTCACACTAGGACACACACACACTTGCACACACACTCGCGTATGCGCACGTAAACTCACTGCGGCTGCGGCCGCAACGTGGGGGAAAGGTGTTGGAATAGTAGGAGGGTACGCAAAAAAAAGGACCCCGTAAAAATGGAACAGATTCAATATGGCCGAGGCATAATTTTTTTTTAACTTTACGAATTAAACTAAAAATGTAAGTATAGCCGTACATACGTCACGGATATCGCCCGTGTAGAAGTCCAGTTCGGGAAAAAGTAACGCAAAACTTACGGTACTATAGGGGCTACTTTGAACAGGTTTTGGAAGTTTTTTGTAGGTAACTTTTTTTAACATCCTAGATACCAATTTTTCTTGCTCCAACAGAACAGTGTGTCATTTGGCTATCAAATGTATAATAAAGTCAAGCTCCGCTGCCCCCTCACGCTGAAAAAAAAAATCGTTATAAAGGCAGCAGAACTCGAACAATTTTCGTCCAATCGACTTGAAATTTGATCTGTACCTTCTTAGATTGCTTCAACAGTCAAGTACGCGCGCTTTTTTCGATGAATCGAAAATTGCAAAAAATATATCATTTTTAGATGAAAATTATGGTAGAAAAATGTTACGTCATGCCACGCTTCATCACACTCATTCTATAGTTCCTTTAAACCTGGACCACCACGCCATTAGAAAATCAACTTCGTTCACCCCATCGTTCGACCGAACCACCTCGCGAACTACTGTCGCTCTCAGCAGCGAGCCCCAGCTTATAAGAGGCATTGAAATACTGTATATATAAGCTGTCGGCGCCGAAAAGGCGAGTTTTGTCATTAAAAACCACGGCCACCACCGACTCGGATCAATATCTAAGGATCGTAAAACCGGGAAATCGAACAATATCTGCCACGTGTACCACAACGAGAGAGTCACCTCTGAGTCAGACCACCCCTTGGACGGGTTACACGGGGAAGTGCGACTCAACCGACACAGGAATCACCCACTGCGCAAATCCAACCGACCTGAAGAAGGGATACCCCTGGCCCACTTCTTGTGACCATCCAAGAATCGTAAAGTCGGGAATTCAAGCAATATCCGCCACGCGTACCCCAACGAGAGAGTCACCTCTGAGTCAGACCACCCCTTGGACGGCTTAACAGGGGAAGCGCGAACCAACCAACGCAGAAACCACCCACAGCGCAAAATCCAACCGAACTGAAGAAGGGATACCCCTGGGCCACTTCTTTTTACTATCCAAGAATCGTAAAACCGGGAATTCGAGCAATACCCGCCACGCGTACCACAACGGGAAAGTCACCCCTGAGTCATACGTACCAGGGATACGAACGCCTCCCAAGATCGCCGACACGTGGAAGGTCTTTCGAGAGAAGACCACCCTTAAAAAGGGGAAGCAGAAGGAAGGTCACCCAAGATTGCCGGCACGTGGAAGATCTTTCGAGAGAAGACCACCCCCGAGAAAGGGGTATAAAAGGAAGGACCGGGAACACAGCAGTGTGCAGTTCAGTCTCGACTTCAACCCCGTGGCCGGCGTTACGCCGCAGCCGGTCGCGGTCAATATCCAGTCTCAATCCGTCAGTCTCAATCTCAACCTCGCGGTCAATATCCAGTCTCAATCCGTCAGTCTCAATCTCAACCTCGCGGTCAAAGCTACTTCAGTCTCAATCTCAATCGAGCAGTCTCTGGTAAAAATTCAACGCGGCAGTCTCGCTTCAAAACCCCGCGCGGCGGAAGCTGCGCAGCATCAGTCTCTACCCAGTAGTCTCGATCTAGCAGACAGTGTCTCAGTCTCAATCTCAATCAAGCAGTCTCAGTCAGAGTATCAACGTGTGCAGTATCGATTTTAATCACGCGGCTAAAAGTACGCCAGTCAGTCTCAATCTCAACATCTAGTCCGAAGACTAAGTCGTTGTGAACAAGCAGCCAGTCTCAGCAGTCATCGAAGTGGTACCAGTCCAGCAGTTGGAGTCTCAGTCTCAACCTTATCGCTAAACGTACCGACACCGAGATCTACCAGTTGAAATCCAGCAAGGTTCACTGTACGTATTGTCCAGTCGCAATTCGACTTCCAATATCGGTCAAAGACTCTCCTCAAAAGAAGTCTCAGCCATCACGAAGAGTTCAAATTACCAAATCTAAACCCTTGCATCACCACCGTATCTTTCAACCTCAAGACTCTGCAACATCTATCTTAATTATCAAATACAGCCTAAATCTAAACCAGATCCGCTGTAATCAATTGTCGTCGAAAACAACTATACTCTTATCTTGAACATTGCAACTATTTCAACTATTTAATCGTGTGTAAATGTTGTAACTATTTAACCGCGTGTAATCATTGTGCGAACATTATAAACCGTTCGACATGCGTGTTAATATTATAACCCTTTAATCTCCATGTAATCACTGTGCGAGCATTATAATCATAAAGAAATTGTGTAACAACAATAATCCGAATCTTAAAACGATACCGTCGATAGAAGAAATTATAACCACGGTTAATAGACGACCATTGGGACAAAGGGAACGAACGGCGAATTATCCGCAAATAAATAGAGTTAGCAAAGCATTTATGAAAAACTCTCGTTTCATTCAATGTTCCTCAAGACCAACGCATTATCCAACCGTCATTCTTCCCATATCAAAGACGTGACTTCCGTCCCTGGGTAAAGGACTTAATTGTCTTGACCCGAAAGCGAAGTCAACACCGTGTTGCGTCCTCTCTAAGATTCGATAAGTTCACGGGGACGTAACACAAGAAAAATTTTGGTGTCAGAAGTGGGATACAAAACGCTCTCGATATGGGAAAAACGGAATGACCACACAAAGAACCCCAGTAAAGGGATCCGAAGAGATAAATCTATTACATAAAGAGGACAGAGAACCCCTAGAAGACATCCCAAAATCAGCAGCTGGCCCCTCCGGCATAGCAAATTTACCAACTCTTGGTGCTAATCACCCCAACTTTAATGAACATCATTCCTCTGTTTCCGAACCGAGGAGATCAGAACAACCGCTAGGACAGCTGAATCTAAATCTTAATCAAACTCAAGAAACTAGAATCAGAAATATGCCTGATATTCCTGTCTCAATCAAATACGCCCTTGAAGCCGTTCCGATTTTCGACGGACATAATATCCCGCTGGCTCATTTTCTAGAAGGATGCGAGGAAGCACAGCAGATGATGCCTGTGGACGCACAGCAAAATCTTGCGCTAATATTGAGAAATAAATTGAGAGGGGAAGCAAGACGCGCTGTTCACGGCGTGAAGCTTCAAACAATATCAGCTTTTGTCAAATTTCTCAAATCGCTATATGCCCCAGCAAAATCAATTTACCAATTGCAAGGCGAGCTCGGACGAATTTTTCAAGGAGAAAATGAAGGTGCTTTGTCCTATGCGAATCGCGCAAAAGAACTTGGGAACAAAATTTTCGAGGAATACAAAGCTAATCAAGAAGGAGAGCTAAGTGCAGAGGCAAGGAAAACTCTAGACGATGACCTAGTAGACTGTTTTATTCGAGGTCTAAAGCCAGAAATAGAAAATAAAATAAAAAGAGATCAGACTTTCGAGGAAACAATGAAAAACGCAATTAACATAGAACGACAATTAAAAGCCAGAGATGCGTTACGAAACGTACGACCGACAAGAAATTTCGATTCTTCAGGACCACAATATCAACCTAGAGATCGTATCCATCACATTCAAGCAAACGTTCCAATCTGTCAACTATGTTCGCGAAATGGTCACATCGCCAATCAGTGTTATAAATTCATTAACACGGTTAAAAATCAGGTGCAACCGTTAACTCCGCGAGAAAATAATTTTGCACCTCAACATCAGAACAGTGGACTAAATAGAACCCAATTCCAAAGAAATTTTGCTCAACCAGGAGCTAATGTGCCCCACAATGGAAACCCGCCTAGTAGATCACCAAACAACGCTGTGTTTAAACCTGCTGTTATTTGCCGCTATTGTAAAAACCCGGGACATGTAATCGAAGAGTGTCGTAAAAGAGAATACGTAAATTCATTTCGGAATCAAGAATTAAACCGACGATCCTCAATTCCAGAAAATTCTACTTCAACGCAAAATTCCCCAAAAGTAAAATTCCAAGCTGGAGATGAAGCAATTAAAACTTCGTTTGTGCGCAGTATCAGACATATCGAGCCGGAAGAAAGTCAAGAATGACCTCGACGAGTAGCCGTCGTTCTTTTAAATCGTACCAGCAATGTGCCTGTAATTTCCGTCGAATCTCAGGATTTCATAGACACGACTCTTTTAATGATCGATACAGGTTCTGCGCTAAATCTAATTAAAAATTGCCAAATTTCGCCCGGAGTGGAAGTGGACAGAAGTGACATTATCAGAATCAGTGGAATAACGAAAAACTACGTTAATACGTTGGGAAGAGTTCAAATACGAATTCTAAATTCAACCGTAACTTTTCACCTGGTTGCGGACGATTTTCCAATCGAAGATGACGGGTTAATCGGGAGCGAATTTTTCAACACCCATCATGCGGATGTATCATATTCCGAAAAATGCCTCAAATGGGGGAGAAATAATTTTCCATTCGTCAAACTTGAAACTATAGTTATTCCTGCACGCACAAGAGGACATTTCTATGTACGCGTTGCAAATCTCGAAGTTAAAGAAGGATATCTACCCAAATTAAATGTATCAGAGGGAATATACTTAGGGAATGCGCTGGTTACCAATAATAAGGGCAAGGCGCATCTCTACCTAATCAACACAACGGAAGAAGAAATCGAGGTCGCTGTACCAGTTCTAGAGTTATTACCATATGAACTCGTATCCAACTGCTTACAGCAACAAGTAGGAGGGGAGACTAATCCGCCCTCGTCAAAAGACAATATAGGGATGGACGAAAAAGAAAATCAATATCTACCAAATCGCACTGAATTCAATTCAAGATCTACCGCCAAATCTTCTAACTCTACACATCTATTCAAAATCAATTGTCAAAATCCTACGGTAATTGAACCTACTAATTCAAATGAATCTCAAAATCGAATCCAACAAATACTAAATCTATTACGTTTAAACGATCTTAATGAAGAGGAGCAAGAAAGTGTTAAGCGTCACGTCGAGGAATTTCAAGATCGATACTATCTCCCAGGGGAAAAACTTATGGCAACAAGTGTCATCCAGCATCGAATATCTACGACAGATGAGCTACCTATCAATACCCGCCAATATCGCTATCCGCCCACTCTAAAAGAAGAAATCAATCGTCAAGTCAACGAACTACTAGATGGGGGAATAATACAACCCTCTCAATCTCCGTATAACTCACCAGTGTGGATTGTACCCAAAAAGGCGGACTCCAAAGGAAACAAACGTTGGCGGATGGTTTTAGATTACCGAGCGCTTAACGAGAAAACCATTACGGACGCATACCCGCTTCCACTAATCAACGAAATTCTAGATCAACTTGGAGGAGCCATGTACTTTTCAACTTTCGATCTCGCTTCTGGATTCCATCAAATTAAGATGCATCCAGAGGACCGCCACAAAACTGCTTTCTCAACACCTTATGGTCATTATGAATTTGCAAGGATGCCATTCGGATTGAAAAACGCACCTGCAACATTCCAACGTCTCATGAATCAAGTTCTAACAGGAATGCAAGGTTCAGACGCATTCGTATATTTAGATGATATAGTCATATATGCATCGACATTGGAGGAACACGAACTAAAAATCGAACGGTTGATGAAGCGACTACGAGATGCACAACTTAAACTACAGCCGGATAAATGCGAATTCCTTCGACCAGAAGTTGTATACCTAGGTCATGTCATCAGTAAAGCAGGAGTGCGACCGGATCCATCAAAACTGACAGCAGTCAAGGAATTTCCACAACCAAAGAATACTAAAAATGTTCGACAATTCCTGGGACTTGCTGGATATTACAGAAGATTTATCAAAAACTTCTCTCAGATCGCAAAACCTCTTACCACGTTATTAAAGAAGGAATGCACCTTCCGATGGGATGCACCACAACAGGAAGCTTTCGAAACACTACGAGATCTACTATGTCAAGAACCAGTATTACAATATCCAGACTTCACACAACAATTCATCGTCACAACGGACGCCTCAGGATCAGCAGTAGGAGGGATACTAAGTCAAGGCACTTTGGGAAAGGATCGTCCCATCGCCTATACTTCACGTGTTTTAAACGAAACAGAACAAAAATATAGCACATATGAAAAGGAAGCCGTTGCAATATTACATTCAGTGTCACAATTCCGACCATATCTGTACGGAAGACGCTTCAAACTCGTAACGGATCACAAGCCACTCGTATGGCTACATACATCAAAGGATCCTACATCACGATTAACTCGCTGGCGTCTACGACTAGAGGAATACGATTACGAAGTAGTGTACAAGGCTGGCAAAACAAATGTCAATGCAGATGCACTATCGCGAAATCCATATACTGAAAAGACACCGAAGATCCGAAGAGAACAAATTCACCCTATAAGTAAAAGAAATAAATCAGACACCGAAGAGGATGAACAGGAGGAATTAGACGATGAACCATTGACTAAAAGACTACGAAGAAGCATAACACAAAATTTAAACAAGAAGGAAAGGAAAACGCAAGAACTACTTCCAAATGATGAACCAATAGCTAGACGACTACGAAGTGCCGGGAAAAGTATTGGAGCAACAGTTGCCGAACCAGTCAAAAGAACTGCGAGGCGCATACTGAGAAGATTAAGGAATCAGCAGGACAATGTGCAAGATCAACAGGACGAGGCAGAATCAACAGACGCAACGTAGCCACAAGAAGAAGAAGAAGAAGAAGAAGAACCAGTGACCAAACTAATATGCGATGAAAGCCTCTATACATCAAGTGACGAGTCTGACGGAAATTACTTTGATCAAGTCGACGGAGCTTCACAATTCAACATCGATGATGACTCAGAGGACGAAGAATTTCAAATGCGGAAAAGAAAAGATTCCTTTATATCAAAAGAAAATTACTTGCCCATTGAGGTGAGGGAGCAAATATTTATGAGGAAAGACAATTATCTGTATTTTATTTCCGAGACAGGAGAACCCTGTGATGAAGGATCAAAGGCTTTGTTCGAAAGACGAGCACTACCAAAATTTTTAAATGCAAAAATCGGTGAAATTCAGGCCGTAAAAAGCAATTCCAAATTCCACGTCGCAATAATAGTAAAGGATACAAAAGAAAAGCTATTGGGACGGCAAGAGTTATTAAAGACTTGCAGTGATGTCGGAAGAATCTTGCGAAGAATTAGACTCTCTACTATCAGCATAGCTAAAACCAAGGAAATTAATGGAATCAGCTGGGAAAACGTTATCGAACCTATATGTAAGAGCATCAGGGATACACCAACGCAGCTGATAATTTGTCTTGGGCAAATCCAATATGCAACAAAAGATAAACTCGAGGATATAATGGAAGAAGCACATAACTCAGCATTAGGAGGACATAAGGGAGTAACCAAAACGTATAATCGAATACGCCAACGTTACTACTGGGAAAATATGAAGGAAGAAATACAGCAATTCGTTGGGCATTGTCTAAAATGCCATCTGAAGAAGTTAGTACGTGTGAAAACCAAACAACCAATGGCAATCACAGACACGCCGGATTCCGCGTTTGACAAAATAGCTATGGACATAGTCGGACCGCTACCCATAACAAGGAAAGGCAACAAGTATATACTTACCATTCAGGATCTACTGACCAAATACTGCTTGGCAATTCCACTGAGAAGAGCTACGTCAGCGAACATCGCAGATGCACTCATCAAGAATTTTATATGCATATTCGGAGCACCGAAAATAATATTAACAGACCAGGGAGCTAATTTTCTGAGTAACCTGATGAAACGTGTGACTAAAAGATTCAAAATCAAGCAGTGCCGAACAACCGCATACCATCCGCAGTCAAATGGATCATTGGAACGATCGCACCATTCGCTGATAGAGTATCTGAAGCAGTTTATCGACAGGGACAACGAATGGGATGAATTGTTGGAATTAGCTACGTTCTCCTATAACACCAGTATTCACGAGGGAACCAAACACACCCCATACGAGCTAGTATTTGGAAAACTAGCCCGGCAACCATCATTTGAACGAGAACCTGAAGAAGAGCAATGAACCTACGGGGATTATTTAACGGAACTAGCCACTAAATTACACGACGTTCAAAAAAAAAATTGCAAAAGGGCATCTAATCATAGCAAAGGAAAGATAAAAAAATACTATAATAGGAAAATAAAGCCACAGGAATTTAAACTAGGAGATAGAGTGTTCTTACAAAAAGGCCAGAAACAGGGGAAATTCGGGGACCACTACACTGACCCACATGAAATTTGTGGAATCAAGAGAGACGGAAATGTGAAAATCAGAGTGGGTTCCGAAAACCGAATAGTCCATCCAAATCGACTTCGCTTATCACCTCTGAGCTTAAGAGAAAGCAGTAGCGACGAGTAAACAGATTCAAATCCTCATTTTATATATACATGTATATATGAGAAAGACAACCCCCGCCATGCCATATTATCCACACTACCCCCTCAAATCCCACATCCTCCAACTCGACAGTCCCACATCAAAACATCTACAGGAAGAGAGCCAGCGCGAGTCACCAGGAGAGGAAACCACCCATACGCTGGGTGTACGCCCACATCGACACAATCACAACATTTTTAAACACCATGCTAGATGGAAACTTCCAACGGTGTGATCAAGGATGGTGGGACCAATATCGAAAGGAAGCAGAGGAAGATTTAGAATTCATTAAATTGAGGAAAATGATCACGGTAACAAAAATCACTACCGAAACTACTACTATATCACCAGACTAATAAATCCAATCAATGGCCTCGCAAGAAACAATCACAGGATCCAAACACAGACGACACCAAGAGACTAGTTCGAAGCAGTAGAGGAACCACTCAAACGCTGCATGAAAATTATCAACCAGATGAGGCAATGTATTCCAGATGTGAGCCTAAAAAGCTAAATCACACGAGGGCGTGCGAACGGTCATTGCTATCATACCCGCAATGCCCTATCTCAAGGGGGGAGGTGTTACGTCATGCCACGCTTCATCACACTCATTCTATAGTTCCATTAAACCTGGACCACCACGCCATTAGAAAATCAACTTCGTTCACCCCATCGTTCGACCGAACCACCTCGCGAACTACTGTCGCTCTCAGCAGCGAGCCCCAGCTTATAAGAGGCATTGAAATACTGTATATATAAGCTGTCGGCGCCGAAAAGACGAGTTTTGTCATTAAAAACCACGGCCACCACCGACTCGGATCAATATCTAAGGATCGTAAAACCGGGAAATCGAACAATATCTGCCACGTGTACCACAACGAGAGAGTCACCTCTGAGTCAGACCACCCCTTGGACGGGTTACACGGGGAAGTGCGACTCAACCGACACAGGAATCACCCACTGCGCAAATCCAACCGACCTGAAGAAGGGATACCCCTGGCCCACTTCTTGTGACCATCCAAGAATCGTAAAGTCGGGAATTCAAGCAATATCCGCCACGCGTACCCCAACGAGAGAGTCACCTCTGAGTCAGACCACCCCTTGGACGGCTTAACAGGGGAAGCGCGAACCAACCAACGCAGAAACCACCCACAGCGCAAAATCCAACCGAACTGAAGAAGGGATACCCCTGGGCCACTTCTTTTTACTATCCAAGAATCGTAAAACCGGGAATTCGAGCAATACCCGCCACGCGTACCACAACGGGAAAGTCACCCCTGAGTCATACGTACCAGGGATACGAACGCCTCCCAAGATCGCCGACACGTGGAAGGTCTTTCGAGAGAAGACCACCCTTAAAAAGGGGAAGCAGAAGGAAGGTCACCCAAGATTGCCGGCACGTGGAAGATCTTTCGAGAGAAGACCACCCCCGAGAAAGGGGTATAAAAGGAAGGACCGGGAACACAGCAGTGTGCAGTTCAGTCTCGACTTCAACCCCGTGGCCGGCGTTACACCGCAGCCGGTCGCGGTCAATATCCAGTCTCAATCCGTCAGTCTCAATCTCAACCTCGCGGTCAATATCCAGTCTCAATCCGTCAGTCTCAATCTCAACCTCGCGGTCAAAGCTACTTCAGTCTCAATCTCAATCGAGCAGTCTCTGGTAAAAATTCAACGCGGCAGTCTCGCTTCAAAACCCCGCGCGGCGGAAGCTGCGCAGCATCAGTCTCTACCCAGTAGTCTCGATCTAGCAGACAGTGTCTCAGTCTCAATCTCAATCAAGCAGTCTCAGTCAGAGTATCAACGTGTGCAGTATCGATTTTAATCACGCGGCTAAAAGTACGCCAGTCAGTCTCAATCTCAACATCTAGTCCGAAGACTAAGTCGTTGTGAACAAGCAGCCAGTCTCAGCAGTCATCGAAGTGGTACCAGTCCAGCAGTTGGAGTCTCAGTCTCAACCTTATCGCTAAACGTACCGACACCGAGATCTACCAGTTGAAATCCAGCAAGGTTCACTGTACGTATTGTCCAGTCGCAATTCGACTTCCAATATCGGTCAAAGACTCTCCTCAAAAGAAGTCTCAGCCATCACGAAGAGTTCAAATTACCAAATCTAAACCCTTGCATCACCACCGTATCTTTCAACCTCAAGACTCTGCAACATCTATCTTAATTATCAAATACAGCCTAAATCTAAACCAGATCCGCTGTAATCAATTGTCGTCGAAAACAACTATACTCTTATCTTGAACATTGCAACTATTTCAACTATTTAATCGTGTGTAAATGTTGTAACTATTTAACCGCGTGTAATCATTGTGCGAACATTATAAACCGTTCGACATGCGTGTTAATATTATAACCCTTTAATCTCCATGTAATCACTGTGCGAGCATTATAATCATAAAGAAATTGTGTAACAACAATAATCCGAATCTTAAAACGATACCGTCGATAGAAGAAATTATAACCACGGTTAATAGACGACCATTGGGACAAAGGGAACGAACGGCGAATTATCCGCAAATAAATAGAGTTAGCAAAGCATTTATGAAAAACTGTCGTTTCATTCAATGTTCCTCAAGACCAACGCATTATCCAACCGTCATTCTTCCCATATCAAAGACGTGACTTCCGTCCCTGGGTAAAGGACTTAATTGTCTTGACCCGAAAGCGAAGTCAACACCGTGTTGCGTCCTCTCTAAGATTCGATAAGTTCACGGGGACGTAACAAAAAATACGAACTTTTTTTTCAAACTCGTCTCTATTTTTCTTTTAATTTTTTTTATTCCCCCCGTATTTGACTGCTAAAAATAATATAATTAACGAAAATACTTTACTCTTAGTTCCGAGACTAAATTTACGACAGTTCTACTGCGTGCCGTGGAGAGGGTTCGCTGAAAAACAGTTGTGATATAATGACTCGTGCGCCGCCATTTTTCATACTTTTGACAAATAATTGTTGTTTACATACTCCAATATATACCTTATAAAACCTGAAAGCTCTTTTGTTCGTGTATTTTATTCCTTTCTTAAAAAAAAATTCAAAAAAAAAAACGGTCAAAGATGGGCAGATACAGTGGTGCCCTCCCCTCAGGAAACATTTTACATAAAAATATCAAGTACCTAAGGTGCTATTAGAGGCATTTAATAAGTCTTATAATTGTCATTGAGACCAAAATCAACTTGAGCAACATTAAAGCAACTTTAGCAACATTATAATGAACTTGAACAGCAAATTGTTGTTCAAGTTTATTCCCCAAACCCGCCGCCCGCCACAGAAGGTCAAGCGTGCTCGTTGCGCACACATTTAAAAAGTATTTTGGCGCTCTGTCAAAGTAGCCCCAAAAACTGTCAAAGTTACCCTGAATGTCACAGTAGCCCCGATTTACGGTACTGCCCCCTTACGGCTTTTCCCAAATAATGCGAGGACTGGTCAGGCTGCTCAGTCGGGATCGGATACGCTATGTAACGTATCTTAAAACAGAGCTCGATCTGTCCCTTCCTTGTGAGGAACTGAACAGACGCTGGCCAGAAAGTAACTGGATAATAATGAGCAAAGAGATTGCACCCTGACGAACTAAACTCGCGGAAAAAGATAGTATAAGGATGTTGAATAAGTTCTCACTGTTATTTCGTGAAAAATAATGTTTTTTTATGGTAAAAAAGAACATGTAACTGAACATATTAACGATCGCTAGCCACTACTTTTTCTCATCTTTCTGGCAGCATTTTAATTCCGCGTCGCAAAAACGTCACGTCTTTTCAGGCTGTCCAAAAGTCAACCCATTTTTCGGCATCTTTATAAGCATGGAATTGCTGCTCAGCAAGGCCACGTTCTATCGATCGGAGGAAGTGATAATCGGAAGGGGCAATGTCGAGTGAA
This sequence comes from Ophion ellenae, assembly GCA_963210295.1. Lineage (NCBI taxonomy): Eukaryota > Metazoa > Arthropoda > Insecta > Hymenoptera > Ichneumonidae > Ophion > Ophion ellenae. Next base: position 5,608,884 of record OY723388.1, read on the forward strand.
TACAGCGTGTGGGATAGGATTTCTCATTGGAGCATTTCTAAGTAGGTTTTTCACCGGTTTTGCAACATGTGGCCGGGCGTTGTCATGCTGCAAAATCAATTTGTCGTATAGCGGTCGTTTTTCCTTCAATGCTCGGCTCAAACGCATCAACTGTATTCGATAGCGACCTCCCGTGATGGTTTCGTTCGGTTTAAGCAGCACCAAATGCAGAACAGAAGCATGGAACCATGGCTATTCGGCTTTGCTGACCATGTTGATGCATGGCCGGGCTTACCCCACGATTTTCTACGCTTAGGGTTATCGTAGTGTATGCATTTTTCACCGCCAGTCACAATACGATGCAAAAACCTTTGCTTTTCCGCCGTTGAAGCAGCTGTTCACACGTGAAACGACGCCATTCGACGTCTCTCGGCTTCAACTCGTACGGCACCCAATGTCCTTGCCTTTGAATCATTCCCAATGCTTTCCAACGTTTCGAAACTGTTGTGTGATCAACTCCTAATGATTCTGCAAATTCAGTTAGCGTCTGACATGAGTCGTCATGAAGTACTGCCTCCAATTCTTCGTCATCAAACTTTTTCGGTGCGTCAGAGCGTTCTTTATCGTCAACATCAAAATATTTTTTTTAGCGTCTGAATGTTGTTTCCAACAGAGCATGGTTGCTGTAAGTTTCAACAAGAATTCCGTGTGCTTCAGCTGCAGATTAAAAAAAATAAAGTAGTGCAGTAAAATCCCCGCGTAAATACTTCTCTTTTTGGCACGAAATTTGACATGTTTAACACTATGAACAACGGCGTTGTTTACACTTCGCCGAAATGACATACACTGAATTTCAATCTTGCTTATAGTACTTCTTTATAGATGCGTTACCATCTTAAAGTACACGCACGCAGTTCTGGTAACGCCATGTGTTGGAAAATAGCGAGAACTTATTCAACGTCCCAGTAGGTAGTACTAATACTTATTATTTTATAAGTATATAAAAATGATAAGCAAAGTGGACGCTACATGCATAGGACTTCTGTACGGGGTAAAGCAATGCGGCGTTGTCCCGTGTGTACGATGGTACAACGTAAATGCGTGAATGCCCAGTCACAATTCTGCACGAGCTGTTATGAAAGCTCGCCAAGTACATCGTTCAATATATGCATTATTCGTTTTCTATTTATTTTAAACGTCCTCTTCTATCTCTTATGATTGTTCGTTCTCTATCGTTTAATTGGATATAATGTTTTTTTCCCAATCCTACGTGCAATCAAGGTTTCTAACAATCCCCACAGCTGAGGTATTTGTCTAATATTGAATATCGTCACGTAGCATAAAACTGCATGCACTACGCGATATGTGCTTTGGATGATTTGAATTTATTTTTCCTACCTTTTGTGCCGACCGTGATAGATGAAAGTACTTGTAACTTTTTTATTACATTTTTTCATAGACATTTGAGTTCTGTTATCAAATATCGATATATATATATATATATATATATATATATATATATACAGGGTGCGCCAGAGAAACTTACTTATTTGAAAAAATTCCCGCGCGGTGAGTTGGGCGAGAGGAGGCGCATCTGGAGGGGGAAGTTCCCAAGTTTGTTTCTCCCTCCAGTCAGTTGCCATCATGCTCTGGTCTAGAGAGCAGCGGGCCTTCGCAATCGAGAGCTTCTTTTCTAACGGTCGCTCACTTGTTGCTACGCAACGTGCCTTCCGCGCTCGCTTTGAAATTCCTCCTCACAGACTCGTTCCTGGCCATAATTCGATTCTGTCGTGGGTTAACTTATTTCGGGAGTGTGGAAGTGTCGCTAAACCCAGAAATGGACTTCAACGGACCATCAGAACTCCGGAAAATGTCGAAAGAGTGAGGCAGTCAGTTGTGCGTTCTCCCCGGCGTTCGGCTCGCAATCAGGCAGCTGCTATGGGAATTTCTGACACCACTGTTCGACGAATTCTCCATGAAGACCTTCAATTTCATCCCTATAAATTGGCTGCTGTGCAAGAATTAACTGAACGCGATTTTGTTGCCCGTCAAAATGCATGTGAAATGCTGGTTGACAACCTGCCTGAAGACGCGGTCGTTTTTTTCAGTGACGAGGCTCACTTCCACATTTCTGGCTGCGTCAACAAGCAAAACATGCGTTATTGGTGTGGTGTAAATCCACGTGAGCTTCACCAGAAGTCACTTAATTGTGAGCGAGTTACTGTCTGGTGTGCGATGTCGGTAATGGGAATAATTGGTCCTTATTTTTTTGAAGAAAACGAACGCGCAGTTACCGTGAATGGAGCTCGTTACAGGAACATGATCGAGGAATTTTTTCTTCCAAGACTCGAAGAAATGAACGTTAGGAACGTGTGGTTTCAGCAAGATGGAGCCACAGCACACACAGCACGAGACTCAATGAATTTGTTGCGACAACATTTCCCCGACCGCCTCATCTCTCTCAGAGGCGATCTCCAATGGCCGGCACGCTCTCCAGATTTGACTCCATGCGATTTCTTTTTATGTGGTTATTTGAAATCTCTGGTTTATGTCGATCGACCACGGACCATAGCACACCTCAAGAACAACATTCGCGACGCCATTGCCAACATACCGATTGATATGCTGCAAAGAGTGGATACGAATTTCAAAAATCGACTTCATCAGTGTATGCGCAATGGGGGTCGCCATTTATCCGATGTCATTTTCAAGACTGCATGAAAAAAAATTAGGATATTGTATTCTCAAATAAAAAAAAATTTTAAACAATAATTGAATTACTTTTGTTTTTATTGACCTTTCAAATAAGTAAGTTTCTCTGGCGCACCCTGTATATATATAGGTGTTCTCCGAGGTGAGGGATTATTAACATTATTAAGGATTCCACGTATGCTTGAAATAAAAAAAATACGATTTTCTTAATTCTATAGTTTCATAGCCTACGTTCTTAGTATCAATTTGCACATTTGCAACATTTTTATAAACATTTATAAAATTGACCGGGTTGTGCTACGACAAATCACTACGTTGCGATACGGGGTACTGTCATAACAGTCCTTCGCGCGTGATAACCTTCTCCGAACTATACCTGATGGTACACATTATGTTAAATCCAGTGATATCATCCCTTGCAAGTAAAATTTTGCAGTTGCTCACTCCACTAAATAAAACCAGATGTTTCTCGGCATTAGCGTGTCAGCATTCTTTTCTGGGGGTGGGGGTACCGTCAAATAAGTGGTTTTTTCACAACGATCTTTTTCAAATACAATTTATATAATAGTCGGTAATCACGTAACACACAAAATATGAAGCTTTAATCACTCGTTCATGTTAAAATTAATATCAAATTATCGCAATACCTTAAAAAATAATTCACTAATTTTTCATTATTCTTCAATCCATATACCAGTTTTTAAACTTTACTCCAGTTGGTACCTAATTAAACAAGTCCTACTTTTCTATTTTTTACTGCACATCGGCCGAAATTTCTTTGCTCGAATTTTTTTAACAATGCTATACTCTATGTTCAACAGTGATATATGAGAGAATCGTTCCTTAATTTGTGCATTCTGCTTCCACCCACGTTTTTATCCGCCTCATAGCAAAAAAATCCCCCACAGCCAGCGGAGCTCCCTGGAAATACTATTGCTGCTTGGAAAAGTTTTTATAAGTTAGGGCAGTACTCCTTTTTAATGTGCTTTTTCAAACGTTCAGCATTTTTAAATGAAAGTAGGTTTTTATGACCATTGCTTCCACTTTTAAGGCTGACGTATCAATGATTAAGACTTTGAAATAATTATTGATGAAATACTCTCCGTTTCACATACTCGATTTAAAAAATGCCCCAATCGCACGAGCCAACGGTAGGTTCTCAAATCGGTGATGTAAATTTACAACGGTATTATGTATCACTTGGTAGTAAATTTTGATATTCCTGTATTGTTCTGGTTGTGTATTAGACGGCAAATCTAACTAAATGCTTTTGCCACACTTAAATCAATTGTAAAATGAGAATACCCATTTAGTTTACGTATTGAAATAGCTACTTTTTATACAAATTACGAAAGTACGAGGACGAAAATAGTTCAAGTTTTATTACATTATTTCTTTATGCTCGCTTGAGTAAAACAAATAAAATTAATCGATTATGCAAATTCAATTATTTGGATCGATTGGGGGGGGGGGGGGGGGCAACGGCATTTCTGGGGCGGGAGGCGTGACCACCCCTGCCCTCCTGACTAACGCCAATGTAGTTGTTTCTCGGTCTATTTTGTTTCTTTACTCGTAATTAGTGCTAGAGTAATAATCGATACGTAAAGTGAACAAGAATGCAGTTAAAATATAACGAACACATTCTGAACAAAAATGTTCGAGAGATCGTGCTGGGCCTGTGGGCATCAATAGAGAAAGAAATCAGCCTCTACCGGAACGTCGGATGATCATCAGAGAGTGATGATTACGACGCAAGTACTGCTATAATGAAATTAAAAATAAGTGAGTTGGATGTACGAGTAGACGTAAAAGTGGATTTACTTTTTTTTAAGTATTAAATAGAAAAGGTTTATTCATCAATATTCAATAAAACGGGCCTTTTCATTTCTTTGCAAACTCTACTCGTAGTAGTACAGTCGTTCTGTATATTGGAATCGGAAAAAAATTAAAAGAAGGCTAATTTTTTGACAGGTGATTTTGTAGGTGCCGCGGGTGCCAAATCCAAGATTGCCTAAAAATCGGGGTGTAGGATTTTTTTTAAGGGGTTGAAGGGGGATGGAGGTGGATTAATGCCAAAGTACAACCCCTACGAGGTCGGTGCTAGGGATAAAATGTTCAGAAAAATCCGGGCTCTATTTTTGTCCACAGCGCCGAAATCGTGGAATTTCATTTTGGGGGTGAAATCTTGAAAAATCAGTTTTATTTCGATAACTTTTTAGGAAAAATTCATACAATTTTTGTTTCAATGGGACCGTTGTAGCCCTTGAAAAGACGCGTCGACCGAGTATTTGATCATCCGTCTCCGATAATATCTTCACCGCCAAAAAAATTGTTGAAATATCAAAAAAAAATTGTTTATTGAATAACTCAAAGACAATCGATTTTTCAGGGATGGTTTTAATGTACGAAATGTAGAGAATACTTTTCTCTATATCTTCTTTTCCATGGACCACCCTTGAATTTTCCATTTTCCAAACCCTCTCAGGGGTTGGAAATTCAAAATGAAATTCTGGAATAACTATTGACCGGAAATAAAGAGATACGAGTTTGGCGCTGTGGACAAAAATGTAAGTGATGGTTTAAACTAAAAATTGTTCCACGGCGGCAAATTCGTGCGGTCAATAGTTTTCCAGAATTTAATTTTTTATTTTCAACCCCCGAGAGGGGTTGGAAAATGCAAAATTCAAGGATGGTCCATAGAAACGAAGATATAGAGAAAATTATTCTCTACATTACGTACATTTAAGCCATGCCCGGAAAATCGATTGTTTTTCAGTTATTCAATAAACATTTTTTTTTTGTATTTCAACAATTTTTATTGGGAGTGAACACAATATTGGAGAGTAATAATCAAATACCCGATCGATGCGTTTTTTCAAGGGCTAGAACGTTCCCATTTGAACAAAAATTGTACGAATTTATCCTAAGAAGTTATTGAATTAAAACTGATTTTTCCAAATTTCACCCCTAAAATGAACTACCACGACTTCGGCGCTGTGAATAAAATTCAAGCCCGGATTTTTCTGAACATTTTGTCTCACGGCACCGACCTTGTAGGGGTTGTAGTTTGGCATCAATTCACTCCCATCTTCCTTCATCCCCTAAAAAAGAACCCTGCACCCCGATTTTTAGGCAAACTTGGATTTAGCTCTCGTGGCACCTACATAATCACCTGTCGAAAAACTGGCCTTCTTCTATTTTTTTCCGATTACGGGGTCTTACAGCAACAGCACGACTGTACTATATAGTAGATATGAAGAACGAAAGTGTATCCCGTCATTGGTTGTAGGTCGGTCCATTGCCCCCCCTCATTAAAACTGTCGTTTCTTATAACGCGACAACAAACAGGGCTTACAAAAAATGAATCAGACCCTGTTTTGTTTTAAATTCATAAAGAAACATGTTTTATTCGAAACTTTTTTCTTTGAAATTCACCATTTTCATACAATTGTCATTTAAACAAGTAATTTGTTTACAAAGAAAGGTATTGAACATGCCTCTAAATTTATCAGGCAAATGTACACGGAAAATATAGATATGACTCCCTTTTTGACCGCTTTTATTGAAAGTATATTGTTTGAAAGGGTCATATCTCAAAATCTCGTCATTCGCCACCTACATCAATCGGCCATGCAGCAACGGTGGCACTTTTTTGAAACGTTAATAACTTCATCGTTTGTCAATATTTATCAATTTAAAAAACCTCATTTTTGGCAAGATTATGTATTAATGGCGTGTAAATCCCGACCTCGTCCTCTCAATACGCTTTTTACAAGAAAATATTGAAAATCGTTCCGTTTAATGGACCTTGGGCTTATGCAGACCTGGTAATAAAACAGAAAATTCAAAGCTCAAGGATACCCGATTGCAGATGTGTTGAAAAATGTGCATTTTTACAATCTTTGTAGATGAGAAACATTTAAAGAATGGAAGAATGGGTATAGAATGAGTATATTGCTCATGGTATTTATTGCTCTTAGGAACATTTACTAAGTTAAAAAAGTGCGCGAAGTAATACAATAATGCTCTTGCAAATATTGTCGCTTGTTTTCCCTTATATTGGTTTGTTCCAGCCGTACAAGGTCTTCCCTTTTCACGTGGCTCAACCCGCCTAAAGTTCGTTCTACCTCCCATTCCACATCCCTCCTCTGCCGCCCATTCCACTACCCACCCCCCCCCCTCACATCGCCCATTCCGCAACTCACCTGTCTACCACCCATTCTACCCCCACCTTGCGGCCGCAGCCGACTTCCCCCTCTGTATCGTATGACATATCTGCCATGGGCATAGGGAAACTGCGGAAAACCTATACCGATACAGCCGGTCCCAAGTTCGCCTCCCAGTCACAGAACTAGTCGTCTTTCGCTGAGAAATGTCGAAGAAAAACATTTCACGACGAAAGTGACGCGACTGGGATTCGAACCTGCGACCCCCGACCTACTGGCTAGCGCGCTATTCCCGAGTCGAAATTTTTAGCCCATTTTGTCCCTCCAAATCCTCACAGTGGTAGGAGATAAAGGCAGTAAAGTAGCTCCGTATTCAATATAAAATGCGCTTCTACTTAGGGCCTAAAACAGGAACAAATTTCCCTTTTCTCCACTTGCAGGCGCTAAGGAGGACGTCGATTAGCACACGTATACACGCACATGCATACACTCTATTGCGCATATAGAGATACATATGCCTGAATACGCGCATGCGTAGACACACGTATATACCTGCACACATACACGCCTAAGCATACACCAAGCATATACATGGATACGTGAGGGCAATTCCTATAAAAAATATTGTAAATGTTTGCCCAAGATCCAGTTCTTCCACTTTGGAGAGTTGCTGGTGCTGGAGGGGCAAGTTTGAAGCGAATGCGAAAGGTTCGTTGGGTGGAGATAATGGAAAGGCCATTGGAAAAGTATGCCTCTACGTCGAACGCACGATCCTACCTATATAGTCCAACGCATGATGGTTACTGAAAACTATCAGACCCCCTCTTTCGAATGCGACCATCCCCACCCGCGTTTCGTCGAAACAGCCGAATGCGCGATAGACCTAAACGCAATCAAAAGAGGAGCTGCAACGACTTTAGCTAGGTTAGGTAGGAGTATAAGGGCCTATGCAGGAGGTAAGCAGCAAAGAAAGAGCATGTTAGGAGCCCATAGTAGGACTTCTAGCAGTAACCAGACTCAAGTGAGGCTGACATACTATGAAAGGCCTTTAAAATAGGCTGAAAATGTCGACTTGGGTAACCACTACACCAACGCACCGGGTCGTTTTCCCCTCATAAGAAATTACGGTCACCTTAAAAACTACTATTTTTCGTTTTTATTCAAGATATGATTATATAATATTTTCCCTATTTACCGATTGTACGAAAAACGAAATGTTTTATAAAATTACCAAGCAAAATGTACGTTTTATGAAAGTGTACAAAAAATGTTTATAAAAAATTGCTAAACCTTAGAAGTTATCTTTTTTAGAATGTTTTATTTTTATTTTAAAAAGCACATAATTATATCATGAAAATTGATTCCAACATAAAAAGCTCGGAAAGATTTATCATTTTCCGTTTCTGCCATCCGCATAAATCCCATTTTTTTTTACATTTTGACATCGCACCAATTGCCAGTCAGCAGCAAAAGTATCTGTAATAGATGTGTGGTAAAGTAGAGAATTCACATTTTTATCTAACTTTTTTTAATTATTCAAATCAAATAAAATGTCAAGTTTTCGTAGACTTAAGGGCACATCATTTATTTGATATGTACTTCACGGGGTTATTAATTTAATTACCATTCACATAAGCAATTGAGGCTAACGAAGTGTTCAATTTGGTAACGTTGGGGAATAATTTTACTTGTTTGAAATACAATCATACATAATGCACTTTCCAGTACGAGTATATTGCGACGAACTGAAAAATACTATCTTCACTCGCTCTTATCTGACAAAGCAATTTTCTTGCTTTAAACCTGAGAGCTGAGTATGTAGGAAGTCGAAATCCTTCGCCGAGCTTTCTTTTTCTCAACCATGCACGCCAAGACATTACATAGCATTTCTTGTGTACTTGTCTAGTTCATGCGTTGTATTTTTCTGTAATGACTCTTTTATCGGAACCTCCACAGATGCAACAGCCTCCCACTATGTGCCTAATAGCAACCGGTGTAGCGCATGGTGGGAGAAGCGCCAGGCCCTAGCGTGGGGCTCGAAGCATATTACACAATATGGAAGGGGTTTGAGGGGTATTGCAAGCAGCTACCCCAGCTGCGCAGGGTGGGGTAGATGGTGAACAACCTCCATTGCAATCACATTGCAAGTGTGATGTGGAGCCGATCCCGCCGCTGTGCCGATAGTAGAGGTCGCAGTGTACGTATTTGTACTTGGATGTTTACGATACGATGCAATCACTTTATTCGATTTAACAAACGAGTGTGGAACAATTTTTGTGCTTATAAAAGCGCTCGGAAATTCGATCGTAAGTGATGAGATTTCCGGATTGAGTGGGCGGATCGAAAAATAACCTAAGCAAACGCGATCGGAAAAAATCACGTTACATTCGTAGAATGTCATTAAATTTTTCATTCATTGACATATTTTCGCGTGACAGGATTTCCTGTTTTACACACAAAGGGCGTCTCATTTTTCGTAATTTTTTGTTAATTACTTCTTTTCAATTTATATTTAAAATTTTCTTTTAAACTTAGATATAAATTGTTTATTGAAAATAGGAAAAAATGCCTGCAAAAAGAATTCATGCAAATTAGCATATTACAAAGAACTTCTGGCTGTTCGTCGATTTTTGTTTGTTTATTCGGTTCTTTTTTGTTAATTTGTTGATTTGTGGTCGCATGTTTTATTACCGTTGGTTTAAAAAAACATATAATATTTGCAATGCAGGTTTGTTTTGATTGTAATTAACTTCATAGCGTACTGTCCAATACACTAAATCATATTCCACCGTTCAAATGTGTTCCTGTGAAAGATTCATTGACATCGATTCAGTCGTTCTCGAGTTATTGATAAACAAATGTAGAGTCAGACACTTAGAAAGACACTATTTTCCTACTTGCTTTAATCAACGCAATCGGTCTGTGAATTTTTTTCTAGAAATAAAAAATTACACGCGCTGCAACCTTGTACAGTTATATTGTACGTAGGGATATACGATATACGATACATACGTAACACTACACCCGTGGTGTTATGTCACGATGAACTTGCGATTTGTTGTAATACACTGAAGTTGTAAATAGAATAGTTGTAGAAATTCAAGTTGACAGGTTGGCATCAAAATTAATCGATGACAACTGGTTCCGCAGAAATTCATAAGGATCCAAGACTTTAATGGTACACTCGAAACTTAATCAAGAATAACGTTGTTGGTGTGTAACATGTAAACTGTGAAATGACTGCTTTGATGTGTAAACGTAAGATATAGTTGACTCGGCAACCATTCAGTTTTGTTGAGAGCTGTTCGCGTTGAGTTCGAGTGTTGGAATGACTCGAACTATTATTGGACTCGAACGAGTGTTGGACTATTTTCAGCAACAAACGATTCTTGAATTTTCCCCCTTCTTTCCCAAATTTGAAGGGGACGCCTACTTAAATAAGTCGAATATCCTCATTGAATCTTTAAATTCCTGGAAGAATTCGCCTATTGAGTGGTGGTTCATTTTAAGGGTTCAGACCCCTTACAGAGACCGGCGAGATGGCCGCGATACGTGGGTCCGCATCTGCTCGCGGAAAAACCTTTCAGGTATTCCTTTCGCGGAGGGCCGTATGTTGTGGGGGCATGAGGGAGCCCTTCTAAATCATTGGTTTAGATATAGTGGCGGTTAATAAAAATAACGCCACAGTGAATTATTATACCCAATAGTGACATGGAATAAACATTTTCGCGCAAATTTAGTAGATTATTTAGACACTTTGACAGTCTTTCTGAAACGTCACGGCTACGAAACATTTATTATACATCAAAACAATCATTAATATTTTCTTGAAACATTCGCCGACCCCCTGTTTTTATTGTCGTTACGGAAACTTTAGATTTGTTTACACGCGTGAACAGTTTATACCAGGCATCCAGAGTTATTTAGTGTATAAATTATTAGATAGAAATGTGGCCTTCGTGTCATCTCCATAATGCGCCGTAAAAATGAGACGATTTTGCGACTCGTAATTTATCGTTAAAAGTTCGGGTTCTTAGCTTGAAATTTAACCAGTATACTGGGATGTATTTTTACTTGATCATAGACGAAAAACGGTTAATTGTTAAATATTCGGGTTCGTGAAAGGAATACCTGGACGGAAAAAACAGCAATAAAATGTTGGCGCGTCAAAACTGACCGCTATAAACCCTTCGTTGGCGCGACCGGCCTGGAGACTCGTGGATTCTATGGGGGCGTACACAAATTATATAAAGCCAAATTCACCAATTTTCGACGCCTCCCCCCCTTCCGCCACGTACCGGGACTGTAACGCCTGGTCGGACCGCCCCCCCCCCCCATTCCGTTACGTAACGGGTGCTGTGTTGTCGATAATCGCCACTTTTTTTTCATAGACATAACTAATTATGAAAGGATCGGATTTATACTTATTTTATTAAGTATATATTCATCTAATTTTATACAAATTGATATGAAAAAATATTTTTAATTAACCGAGATTAAAAAAAACTCTCTTTAGTGTCCCATCAATATCATTATGAAAGGTTATCTGTAAATAAAAAGTCAAAAATGTATCGATAGTTATACAACTGTAACTATCGTTATGCATAGCCGTTTTATTATTTTAGTTTTTTTTTTACAAGATGCCGACGCACGCTCGTCCCAAATCCCAAAAAGCCGGCCAAAAGTAGAATTTTTTTTCTAGGCTCTTTTAATGGTTGGAATATTTATAGTGGTACACCTAGTATGTATGATGACCGTTAAGAGGTTATAAATAATCGAAATCGAAGAACGAAAGGGGTTACAATTTTCGAAAAATCGATAAAATTTTTTTTTTTCGTAATGTCCATGTAGTTAAGTACACATACAGAAAATGTCTTGTCAATCCGACGGATATTGTCGAAGTTACACGGACATTTGTAATGACGTGCCGAAGCGTTCGAAAGTGCTTTTGAAACTTTAAACGCGTTTTTCTCAAAACTGTATTTTTAAAGTCGGTGAGCAAGATTTCTCGGAAACGGCTAAACCGATCAGTCTCAAATTTTATCACAATATTTTCAAGTATGTTTTTTAGTAATGAATCGAACGTTTTTTCTCACCGATAAACATACTCCATTTTATAAACAATTTAAGACCTCAATTTTTGTCAAAAATCGATTTTTTTTGTTGGAGAAGCCGACATTTTGTCATAAATTATTATTTTGCTTATTCCTTCGATTAATTACAAGATAATCCATTATATTAACGAAATATTTATGGTTTTTTCATTTTAGATGATCCGGTCTAGAGATATCGTGCTCACCACAAGTCGCCTGATATTATTTTTCCATTTTGTACAGGACCTGTGGAAAATACCGAAGAAATTTCTTTCACGTATCACATCAAATCGGTATTGAACAGAAATATCAACGATGGCACTCACATTGTTGAAATGGAGGTGTCAAAAAATTGAAGAATACATACATTTTGCCGAAAAGTCTAAAAGATGCCATGGGTAGATTGGTATCGGAATTCAAAAAGAGATGGCAACAAGTGAGCAAGAACGGAATCAAATTCTTCCAAAAATTCTACGAGTGGATCAGCGTTCCTGGGTCTTTTACAATTGAAAATGAAGGTTCGAAGACTTCCACAGGAGACACAATGGGGCGTCCTTCCACGGAAAACACAATGGGGCGTCCTCCCACAAGCTGGGACGATTTGAGTGATCGGTCAAAATGGAGAGGGACAAAAAAGGTTCGTAAAGAACATACCGTCCACGAATTGGCCTACGCTACACAAATGGGTTTCCGGGCTTCTGGAAATTTACATGCTTTAAATGTAATTAGGGATGTCACAGAAGGCAGTCCATCAAAAGCATCACAGTACCGGAAATCTATGGAACGCGTTTCAAAATATGTGTTGTCAGGCAATGAAGCATTATCGCTTGTAGTAGAAGGTAAAATGACCAAAAGTCAATACCAATTAATACGTTTTGTAAGCGTAAAAAAAATTGTAAATTATACCCGCCTTATAAATGTGTATTGGATTCTAAAAAAAGTGTTATCCCGTAAAGTCAGAAATTTCTGTAACTGAAAGTGGAGCCACAGTTGGACTCCAAGCATTACTAAATCATACAGCTGAAAGGATATTAATCGTACAATCGGACGTTATTAGAAGTGTTCCTAAAAGCAAACAGCGCAAACAGCGCAAGAGAGAAACCTTGTACCCTTTCAAACTGTAATGGGCGGCAAAAAAATGAACATCAATTTCAAACTTGTGTTGACAATGATAGACGGTAAAGTTCGTAATTCTATTACGAATAAAGCGTTAAGTATGCGTTGCTACATTTGTGGTGCTACGTCCAAGGAATTTAATGATATCGACAAGATGTTGCAGATACCGATTAATAAAGATCGCTTCGAATGCGGAATATCGTCGCTGCATGCTTGGATACGGTTTTTTGAATGTTGCTTGCATGTAGCTTACAGATTAGAACTACAAAAGTGGCGAGGGCGCAAAGAGGATAAAGAAAATGTTGCTGGAAATAAAAAATACACAAGGTTTTCGTGACAGATTAGTGCTTATTGTTGATCAACCGAAACCAGGCTATGGAAGTTTAAATGATGGAAATACAGCTCGGAATTTTTCCGAACATGCTGAAATTTCCGCTTCGATAATGGGAATTGATGAAAAATTGATAAAGCGATTTCATGTTGTATTGCACATAATTTCTTGTGATTTCGAAATCAGTATACCCAAATTTCGCAAATACACTGAAGCTACTACATAAAAATTTGTCGAACTCTATTCGTGGTACTTTGTGCCATAAAATTCTCATTCAAGGTCACGGAATTGTGGAATCTTCGTTACGTCCTACCGGACAAATGTCTGAAGAAGCTCAGGGATCATGTAACAAGTATATTAAAAAAATCCGAGAAGATTTTTCACGAAAATGTGACCGCATCAAAAACATGGAAGACATTTTTTGCAGACTTTTAGTAACGTCAGATCCAATAATATCCAGTTTGCGAAAACTTCCTCTACATAAATTAAGATCGTTATCCCCATACGCGGTTGAATTACTGATTCCACCTTCAGTTACCGAATCAAGTCAGATTTCTTCAAATAATACGAGCGTTGCATCTGCCCTAATGACAAGTCACAGGTCGGTGATTAATTGTAAGGGATGCTAAAATTATATCGTTTGGAAATGAAAGATTGAAAGAAATATATTATATTTCTTTCATTCTTTACAATGATACCTTCAGTATATTATATTTCTTTCATTACATTACAATGATAACTTCTATTGTCATTGTAATAATGTTTAATTACTGTATTCTAATCCCCTTCTTCCCAAATCTTCAAATGCCAACTGTCATTACATTTTTCATTTAATTTATTCACAATCATAATTTCCAAAATTTCACTTTAAATTCATTATCAGCAACGTTGAAGACTCCTAAAAAGTGAATTCCGTTCAAATCGAATTGACGTTTCACAAAGTAGCCGTCCACATCGAATCCACGATTTTGTTTTTTGGGAATATTTTTACTTATTGATAATCAGTGACCTCGAAAATCGATATGCAGGAAATTTGAATGAAATTTAATGATTATTCGCCATGGCGCCATTTTTAGCTATACTGGATACGCGATTTTTTTGTTTTTTTTTTCTTCGAAATTTGACATTGAATTCGTGGCCAGCGACCCCAAAAATCTCCGAGTACAGACTTTCACCCGAATTGAATACGTCTTTGAAGAAATCTTTCGCCAATTCGTTTTTCGAAATTTTGACTCCGAATGCGTGATCAGCGACTCCGAAAACCCCCGACTACAGACTTTCACCCGAATTGAATACGTTTTGTCTTTTGGTCGGCTTTTGGGGATTTGGGACCACTGTGCTACGATCCTATTTGTAGCAAATCTATTTGTTCATTTCATTTCAGACATTCTCTTTATGTATTAAATGTATTAAAATTAAATGAATAAAGATTCGATTCAATACTTATTTTTTTACAATATGCACTGCAAATCCAAATGTAATATATGCATACAATATTTTATACACCCGAAATGAAATTTAAAAAATCAACTTACAGTTCTACCACAATGATCTTGTATCATAATTTGTCGTTCCCTGGACTTCTGGAATGATTTTTTTCGCAGAAAATAATTTCGCCTGCACATGAGATCGAACCTATTCATAAATACGCACGCCGCCCCTACGCTACCGAGTGCTTGTAGCATCTTATAGACGCAGATATGGCATGAGACACCAAATGAATCCCTACAATCATTTGTTTGGGTTTGTTTGGGTTTGTTGGGCACATCACCTCGGATATGCCCGTAGAACTGTGGGGTGTTGGAACACTGATACGGACGCAGGGCAGCTTGGATGTGCGTGTGGAATCGCGGGGGGCGTCTAACACTGGTGTGGGCGCAGGGTACCTTGGATGTGTATGTGAAATCGTCGAGTGCGTAGAACACTGGTGTGAACGCGGGTCAGCTCGGATGTGCATGTGGAATAGTGGGTTGCGTGGAACACTGATGTGGGCGCGGGTCATCTCGGATATGCGTGAGGAATGGTGGAATGAGTGAAACACCGGTGTGGGCGCGGGTCACCTTGAATGTGCGTGTGGAATGGTGGAGTGCGTAGAATACTGGTGTGGGCACGAAGCTCCGTGGATTTGCGTATTGAAGCGTATGTGCGTGAAATATTGAGATGATGTGCGTATTGAAGCGTATGTGCGTGAAATATTGAGATAGGCACAGAGCATCGTAGATTTACATTTTTGTTTTTCCACACTTAATTTTTTTCGAAGGGTAATCAATTTTCATAGGCAATTTATTATATAACATTTTGTATTCAAATAAAAAATATTATTTTTTATAGTTTCTGATTTTTTCGGTTTTCAATAGTTTTTAATTTTGTTTGCATTTGTATTGGTTTTGAGGGGAGGGGACGGGGTTGACGAAAATCCGCCCAAAGCAGAGAGCGCGATATCATACATTAGTGTAGCCAGAACTGAGTCTTTGCGCTTTAGGTATAGCAGGAGCGCAGTAAAAAAAATACTTTAATAAATCGATATCTCGAAAACTATGACGCGTCGCCAAAAATCCTTTGAGGGGGTCTCATCAAATATTAAAATAAAGGTCTGTGGGAAATTTCAGATCAAAATTTGATTTTCGCTTTTCGAAAGTACACCTTAAGGTCGATATATATGCCTGCATCATTGGCTACATCATCAATAATCAAGTTTATATTTTTTAAATTTAGTACTCCTCATTAAAAAGTACGAAATGGACAATGAATCACTATCTCGGAGAGATATTGAACAACCAGATTGAATTCCAGCAGTAGGTTTACACAAGTTTTAGGATAGCTAAATAGGTAGCGAGCTCAGCTTGGGGATTAGAGGACGTACGTTTGAATCCGGAGGTTAGATGAAAAGTCTAACGAGGCAGGACACGATTTAATCCAATTATCATATATCAAAAGCATAAATCAAACAGGTGGCAACAAAAAATATTATGATAATTGTTTTTCTATAATTAGTTGATTTTTTAATTTTTCATTTCTGGCATAGATACGGCAGCCGAATGAGGGCCTAAAAGAGTCTACTGATCCGTAAACAGTGCCCACTTTAGGGCCGGATGCCAATAAGCGCTTCACGCCTAGTCAAGCTCTATTGGGCAGCCAGTACAGTGGCGTGGTACGATGTGCCGTATCCTACGGCACATCGGGTCCGGCCTCAGTCTGCCCCGTAGCGGAAATTCCATACTGCGTCTTGTCCCAAGGAGACTGGTGATCGCTATACCGCCTCACTCCGCGAACTGAGTGTGCGTATGAGGGCGAGGCACGTACGCAAAGATAAATGCGTCAAAATGTTAGACTAGATATGGCTACTGCGCGTACGTGCCCCTTGCACGGATCCACCCCCTATTGCCTTAAATGTATTTTTAGATATGTGCATGGGAAGGGACTCAAAGACATGCGACAAAGTAACGTTCGTACCTTAGATACGTCTATCCATCATCCGCTTGTAGCCCCGTTAAAAAAAGGTTGTACGATGAAAAAATGATGAAGTCAAGCTCGTACCCTGAGCAATGGTATAGTTCCGTTTTTTTTTCGCGCACTTAGCGGCTTTTTATCCCGTCAATACGGGAGAACGAAAAATGTTTGTATTAATGCTGTTTAATTCGGAATTGCTTCGTATTCTGAATGGGCAGTCCCAGGTAGGAATTGACCACGAAAAAAGGGCTCGCCAAGCTCTGAAACAAGGCTCACATTTTTTACTTCAGGCTGAGCACCAGCCTGATTTCAGGCCTAGCTGAACCCCTGAATGATAACGTGGTTTCAGGCTGTTGCACACAGGCTTGACCAAAGGCTGGTAGAAAAGCCTGTACTAAGCCTGAAACGACGAAACAACAAGGTTCAAAACGAGCCTTAATGAAGCCTTCACGAGCATTTATGACCAAGCTTATCCCAAACTCTTCTCGAGGCTATATGAGGCCTGTTTTTAGTTTTCTATATTCTACATTGGTGTAAATTTAATAAATTTGTAAAGAATTCATTTTATTTATTATATATATTTATTATTCATTATATTATTTGTTATAAAATATATATAAAATATTTTAAACACAATACTTTATTTTATTTATTGTTTATGGGACACGTAATACACAGAGTGTACGCAAACCCCAGAGAGTGAGTATATACGAAATGTGTATGTGATGAGAAAAACACTTTTTTGTGTACCTCATAAATATCGATAAGAGAATATGTTTAAATGTTCTGAGCTGCCTCCTTCGCTTTCGTTTTTCGTGCCTTCGCACCCGACAAATTTATTGCTAATTTTTTTTTTTCATAAAAGTACAGAAAAAATATTATTTAAAATTTATTTTATTTTATCACAACCTGAAACAAGCCTGCATCCAGCCTTGATGTTTTAGCCTTAAAATTCACTGGCTGAATAAAGCTTGAAATAACCCTGAGTCTAGGCTAAGCAGCCAGTCTTGGTTCCAGGCTGCTCCAAAAGATGCAATGAAACCTGGCCCAGGTCTGTCTCACTCAGGCTCGGTGAAACAAGGCTCGCACAAGTTTGTTTCCATCGTCAGCCTTTTGATTCCCTACCTGGGGTGTCGCGCGAAAGTCCAAATGTTTCTTTTTCCATTATATTGTTCACTTTTTGATCTTGGAGCATTGCTAACAAGTGAACAATCTATTTCGATAGATATTTTTTCGTGCAGGCAAATATTAAAGGTATGGCAATGTTCTTTTCGCCAATCGTTGTAGGAACCTTTCAACTTCAAATAAGCTATATCGACTCATTGTAATCCACAATCGATCCAACTCTTTTTCCTTGTTTTTGAGCATGTGACCATAGGCGGCAGTTCCTAGAATGGTGGTTTCAGTCGACGTCTGTTGATTACCTAGAGTGCTCAGTTACAAAGCGAATGCGAGCTCACTGAACGATTTAATCTGGACCACGCGTGCAATTTCCACGAATGCTAAAATTTCGCGTTACGAATTAATAAAATAGTAGCGATGATACAGAATTTTGAGGGGAGACGGATCATTCCAATTTTATCAGCAAATACAGATTGCGTGGGTAACTCTCTAAAAGGGATAGTCAAAGAAATGACACTAGTCTTACTTCATTTACGACACATTTTACAAAATCAGTTGCCTCAAAATACATCAATTATTCGGCAGGATAAGATACCCGTAGACGTTTCTACCAAAACGACTTTTCATGATTATAACTAAGTTACTATATTTATCTTTGTTACAAATAATATTATTAATTCATACTAGTGAACTCCATTAACATAATTACAATGAAAGTTGGAATCTTTTTTATATTATAATACCTCGCTGCCCAGCGCGTGCACGAGATTTTTCATGCCAGCTTGGCCGACGTTTCCTCCAAGCCCTCGTCGTTCGAACTAACATTTTCGTGTATGTTTTGAATATTTATAACACTTTTGTCCGGTTTGCAAGACTCGAAAATCAATGTGTTGTCGTTATTCTAACCCAGTTAATAATAACTCATTAATCCATACTTTGGTTCGCCCCCGGAGCTGAACTAAATATGACGCACGAGGTCTACGTATTTCCATAGACGTTGCATGTTTCCGTCTACAGTAGAACCTCGATAATGCGAACCCATCCGGACCGAGCCTTGTTCGGATTATCGAAAGCTCGGATAATAAAAAGGTACAAGAGTGGTTGGGTACATATAGCATATTGAAAAATTGAAAAAGAAGTTGTTTTTAAGCGATGTTACATATGTTGCTTACGTATTTCTAATATACATATTTGAAGGACAACAGGGAACATATACATTCAACATCAGTATTCAACATCTACTCTAAAATATATAAATTAAGAACTGTTCAGTCTTTGGTTGCCGTATGGATGATACGCGATTTTTAGTACTCAAATCGCGCAGTCGCTTGAGCAGAAGAAGCTGCATAGAAATTTACTTGATTCGCTACTACTCTCATCATTCCCATCTTCCGGCTTTGTCAATGAAGAAATGATCGAATTGTCTTCTAGGATCGGATATCAGAACGTCGTCCCTAAAGGAACGATTATGCAGACTAGCCAAACCAATCTGCAGAATCGTCTTCGTTGTTATCGTCATTGGAATTTCCTTGTTTGCCTTTTCAATTTGGCTCTTCCGAACGAGGCCACAGTTTTTTCCACGCTTGCCTCAAACTGTCGTTCGTAAGCGATTCCCAACCATCCGCTAGCATATAGCAGATATGCTTCATGTTTAATGACTTCGAGAACGAAATGACGGAGTCTTCAGTATCATCTTCTGTCTGTAACAGTCTTATAAGTTGTTCCGTGAAGCTCGGATAAACAAAAAGGGTATATAACACAATTTTGCGCTATGTTTCGGATAATGGAAGGTTCCGATGACACAAATCGCTGTTCGGATAACGGAGGGTTCGGATAATCGAGGTTCTACTGTATTTCCAAGCCATATAAACTCAAACGCACACAAAGAAAGAACGGTGCTTTATTTTAATAGCAAAAGTTAGTTGCCTATTAGTCTCAGATCGATTATTTGAATGATTAATCTTTTGAAATATGTGAACACGATGAGTCCGTAAGCGATAGCCTAGCCTGGTTTTTACCTTCAATGCGCTTTATAAAATAATTATTAATTGTGTTTACGCTCGAGAAGTCTCTAAACAATGTGTCTCCTGGCGCAGTTGTATAAAATAGTGTTGTATGTAACCCGTGGAGGAGACTTGTGCCGATCTCGCAAAGAATGGCTCATACATATTCTTCATGTATAATACGTAGTGCCGATCTCGTCGTGATACAGCCACGAAGCACAAAGTTGCCTCGCGTGTCTCAATGAGCGTGTACGAAAAGTTTGTCTGACTCACGCGGACGCACACCCATCGCATCGGGCGGCACAAGTTATAAGTGATTGGAGGGTGAGCCCGAGACTTCGTTGTACGACACTCACATTTATTACCCTACTCACTCTTTCTCGCTTATGCCATATTCGTTTCGTGAAAAGTGAAGCTCTCACTCGGCATAACAGTTTCGCTGACGAGGAGCTGACGAGAGAGCGGCAGAAATATATAAAGCTCTATATACTATATACCTACGTATGAGTCACAATCTCGATTCCAGTCTGCCGTCTTCTCTTTCACCCTGCATGTCCGTAAGGCCGTCTATCTCCTCACTATATATCACGTTACACCCTGTTATAACACGAAAATCACTTCCTTTCCCATATTCTTAATTTTCCTCAGCCAGATAACCCGCTTGTCGTCTTTCGTACGCGGGCAAACGAATATTGTACGAGGAAAATTCCAATGACTTATCTGGAGGAGTCATAATTGAATCAACTTCATTCGATTATGTATGTTAACTTTCGGTAGACGTTCTATAGACTACGATAGGTCTGTAGTGATCTATTAGAGTAGGCGCTTTTAATAACCTCCCAGTTTTTGCCGAACGTTTAAATGAAATGAAATTGGATATTGGCGTATAAGATTTTCATTAGATACTCAATCAAACGATGTGCTCAATTCAAATAAAAAATGCAATTTCATAACTAAGTGTTATAATAAATGGATATTTGATTCTAGTTAAATTTATCAACTGAAGCAGACTTTTTTTATTTAGTACAATGTAATTATAGACTCGATAGAGAAAAATATCAAATTTCGTCAAAAACAATATCGTTTCTAATGCAAAAATGTAGTTTTTACTGTAATAGTATTTTATTGAAATCTGATGATCTTATTCATCTTGTTAACAAATTTTTTTGCTATTAGTTCTTGTACACAAAACCTCGGAAAATGTTACTATAGAACGTCGGGTTTTAACTTTAAAATGTTATTATTATTCATTAAATGTTTTCTTTAACTATGAAGGTTAGTTTTTGAGATGATTCATAACAGTAATATGATCACCGCACAACACATTGATCCCGCTCTGAATGTCTCTCTGATTTAGACGATGAATAAAAAATCCAGAAAAATAAATGTTTATTCGTTATGAATAAATTATTTATTCGAGCTCAACGTTCGATAAAAAGTTTTTTTGAAGCAGAAAGTACGCTTTAAGGTAGTTCTGTAGGTACACGTATAAGCCAAAAGTTTCGTTCGAAGCGTATAGTAACATCCAATGCCTATACGATGCTTTTGGTTGTACATTTTTGACAGAGCTTGTACCCTCTATAGGTCCCACACATTCGCACCTCATACATAAATAGGTCTCGTACTCGTATAGAGAGCGGCGCTGTAATCGTGGCAACAGCGCGTTTTTCCTGCAGTCATAGCGTTGAGCTTCCTACGATCCGTCTTGCGCGAAATATTTTATATAAATAAAAAAAGCGTGAAAATGGCAACCCAAATGCTATACAAAGGAAAGTTTACAAGAAACAAGGCGCTTGCTAAAAGACTGGAAGATGTGACAGCCACGTGTCAAGCAAATGCGGCTAAACGCGATGAGAATAACCATAACCTCAACGATCAGCAACAAGAGGCGCTGTCGAAGGACGTCGGATTGTGGATCTACAACATCTTGCCGACAGTTTAAATTGTATTCGCTGTAACAAAGACAAATACTACTGTGTCCAAAAAATAAGGTGACATTGTATTTATTTCGAAAATTCTTTATTTATTTTTCCAAATCAATTTCATCCCCTTCAAAGTAATCCCCTCCCGATGCAATGCACATATGCCAACGGATTTTCCAATCTTCGAAACACTGATTGTAGTCACTTTCCGGGATGGCCTTCAGTTCCGTCTTCGCTGCGGCTTGAATCTCCTCTATCGTATCAAAACGGTGTCCCCGGAGCGATTTTTTGAGCTTGCTGAACAGCCAGAAGTCGCACGGCGCCAGATCAGGTGAATACGGTGGTTGCGGAACGATATGGGTTGAGTTTTTGGCGAAATGATCACAAATTACGAGTGCATGATGGGATGGTGCATTATCGTGGCAACAAAAAACTCACTTTTAGCAGCTCACAAAACGACGCATATCTCAAACACTAATGAATATTTTGACATGTAAATTTGACATAGATGTCACTGACAGTACTACCAACCTAAAAAAAAATAATTCTCCAAATCCTTCGACGCGCGCAGTTTAAATTCAAATGTCACCTTATTTTTTGGACACAGTAGTACATGCATCAATACACTAAGCGCAAAAATTACAGGATCACTTTTTTTTCTACGAAAAATAGCCCTTTTTCAAACGGCTGTAACTCAGTGAAAAATGATCGGAAAAAAAACATTTTGTAGCGTCAACCTTTAACTTTAATAATCTGATTATAAAAAAAATGTATCCTCTCTTTTTAATAAAGATATTTGTTGCTAAACAAAACAAAACATAAAATTTAAAAAATTTGCTCAGGTTTGACAAGGTGCACGGGGAACAGAATGTTTTTTTCAAAATCTGTTCCGACCATTCAAAAGCTTGTACTTTCTCCTACAATTTTCTTTTTTATAAACCTCTGTGCGATTGTTTTAGCCAAGTTACCGCAGCTTAATGAAAAAAGTGCATTTTTCCACTTTAACCTGTCATAACTCTGGTCCAAATCATCGCACAGCATCCAGATTGAGATTGTTGGAAAGCTTGGATTCCCCCCTACAAAACTGTTTACGTTGGATATTGTTTGAATTTTTTTCAACATCATAAAACTTATTGTTTAAAAGTGTGTAAAATGCCCGTTTTTACACTTTTTTGTTTATCATGTAATAACATTATAACAAATGCAGGTGCACCAAAGGTTTTTGCTTTTTTTCATCTGAGGTTGAAATAAAAAATTGGCGGATCTATTATGGCGGATCGAAATGCAAAAATTACTCGAAATCGGATGAAACGCTGTGTTCGGGGGCTTCCGAGGTCGCTCATTACGGATCTGAGGTTGATCGCTGAGAAGAATCGCAAATTCGAATTGAATTGAATTTTGCATTTCGATCCGCCATATTGGATCCGCCATCTTTTATTTTTTAATTTCAACCTCAGATTCGTAATGAGCGTCCTCGAAAAACCCCAAACACAGCGTTTCGTCCGATTTCAAGTAATTTTTGCATTTCGATCCGCCATATTGGATCCGCCATTTTTTCATTTTTCAATTTTAACCTCAGATTCGTAATGAGCTACCTCGAAAACCTCCGAACACAGCGTTTCATCCGATTTCGAGTAATTTTTGCATTTCGATCCGCCATATTGGATCCACCATTTTTTATTTTTCAATTTCAACCTCAGATTCGTAATGAGCGACCTCGAAAACCCTTAAACACAACATTTCGTGATTTTCTAATTTTCTGTTTGAAAATCGAGAAATTTCACTCTGCGCTGGTACTTGAGAAATCTCGATTTTCGTGAAAATTGACGGATCTTCGGTTTTCTCGAAATAAACGGGGTTGCAACCCAATAAAGAATAAAGGCAGCGATCTGAAATTTGGTAGAGTATTTCTTTATACCTTTAACTAAAAAAAAGGCAAAAACCTTTGGTGCCCCTGCATGTGTGATAATGTTATTAAATGATAAACAAAAAGTGTAAAAACGGGCATTTTACACACTTTTAAACGATAAGTTTAATGATGTTGGAAAAAATTCAAAAAAATATCCAAAGTAAACAGTTTTGTAGAGGGAGTCCAAGCTTTCCAACGATCTCAGTCTGGATGCTGTGCAATGATTTGGACCCTAGTTATGACAAGATAAATTGGAAAAATGCATTTTTTCATTAAGCTGCGATAACTTGGCTAAAAAAAATCGCACAGAGGTTTGTAAAAAAGAAAATTGTAGGGAAAAGTGCAAGCTTTTGAATGGTCGGAACAGATTATTGAAAAAAACATTCTGTTCCCCGTGCACCTTGTCAAACGTGAGTAAATTTTTTAAATGTTATGTTTTGTTGTGTTTAGCAACAGAAATCTTTATTAAAAAAAGACGATACATTTTTTTATAATCAGATTATTAAAGTTAAAGGTTGACGCTACAAAATGCTTTAAAAAAAAAAAAAATTCCGATAATTTTTCATTGAGTTACAGCCGTTTGAAAAAGAACTATTTTTCGTAGAAAAAAAGTGATCCTGTAATTTTTGCGCTCAGTGTGCATGCATAAATTGAACAAATTAAATTTGTTTGCAGATTAAATTTATTTTACATTCGTCTCAGAATTACTGGAACTCGGGAAAAAAACACGCTTCGAGTTCCCAGACCAAGCGCCGATCAGCTGACTGCAGTGTACACTGTTGCCATTCCGTTACAGATGGTTGGGCCCGAGTTCGGTGTGGAATACAATTACCACTTTTCATAGGTCGATATCTCCGAAACTAAACGGTCAAAGTTTGTCATTTAAAAAAAATCGATCCCACAATAGTACTGCGTACACGTGTGTTTTCATTTTGAAATCCTACGATCCGTTAAGAACCTATGTCGAGAAATGCGAGCAACCTCCTATCGGTTTACGTGTTAGGTATAGGGATCGCGTACAAAAATACCCATATTTAATTGCAATTGTCTCATGAACTAAACGGTGAATCGAATTTAATTTTTGGGCATTAGTCCATGAAGGTCATATCTAAACCATACTCAGATTTCAGCCAATTCCTAAGATTTGACCAAAACTACAGAACTACCTTAAATATAATCGTCTCTTTGAGAATCATCAGCGTTTACTAAAGGTAAAGAAGAAATTAAAGTAGCTCAAAAAGAACACGTCAAATGTACCGCATGTGATTAATTCAAGCGCATCATTTATCTCAGTACAGTTTAAAGAAATTCTCATAACTTCTAGGAGTTATCAGCTTAAAAATGTTATCTTACTCGACAGTAAATTACGTTTTTTCCAATATTTCGACTGGATATCGACAAATATCGGATGAGGTGACAGGTTTTGTATCCCTGACTATTACTTTCTCCTCTCATTAATCTCGTTGAATATGAGAACGACAAAGTTGTAGCCGCATGGACGGTAAGAACCTTACACTCGTTCAAGTTACACTACACGATGGCGCATTAACTTATGATGCTATCTCGCTCTTTCTCTTGATATATAGAGAGGACAGAGTTTCCAAGAAAAACGGATGTTGACGGTCGGGTTCTTGGGGTGACTGATGACCGGCACGAAAATAAAGGTGATGGAAATTGAGAAAAACCTCGTCGAAGTTCAATGAGCCTTCTCTCCATGTCGGTGCCATTCGAAAATCAACTCAATCGCGACAGGTCGATCGAGAATCGAGATTTGATTCGACTGCTCGCTTCCTTGTCACATAATTCGCACTCTTTCAATCACTAAACTTTTTTCTTTCAAATGTGTTCGCCATTTTCTAGAATATAAAGCCAAAATGTTCATTCTCCATCGATATTGCAAATTCATTACGCTCTCGATTGCGAACTATCTATTCATTTTTTCTTTCGCGTAAAATAGTTATTCCGCAGGCTCGACACGTTTGGAAAGAAGTGATAAATCTTAATTACATTTCGTCAAAATGCATAAAGTAAAAAATGTACATGGAACGGCAAAAGAGAATCCGAATTAAAGTTTATTGTACTAACTATTTAGAAAATGCTTTCAATTGTCAAAGTATTCTTTCAAGTGCCAAAAGAATGAAGCAAATCATCGAAAAAGTAAGACGAAGAAGGGAAAGATGGCAAGAAAGTGAGCCCCGAATGAATAAGAAGCCGCAGTGGGCGGGATGTGCGGTTCCGGTGACTTTGGAGTGATAAAATTTCAAAGCCACTTCTGTCCTTTTAAGCCCCTCGATGTAGGAGTCCATGCCGTGAACCAACACTCGGGATTTCCCGTATTTCGTGGAATTCTCCATAAATTATTCCGCCACCGTCGCATTTGCTCGCGAGTGCCATTCGCGATGTAATGCTTCCCTAACGCTCAGGGATGCTGCTACATATTAAAGTTTAATGCATTGTATACATTATACAGAATGTGTGTCCATAGACTCGAATATGAAATTTGAATTCTGCGTTGAAGTGTTGTGTTGTACAAAACGAATTCCATCGAAATTCATTATATGGCACTACTTCAAAAAAGATCATCGTTAATGCCGAAATTTTTTACTTCAAACAATTTAGTTAAAACAAATTATTTTTCCAAATGTGGTATACTCTCAAAATTAGATTGTATCGTCATTACAACAATGCCAGCATAAACGAAAAAAACATGGGCTATCCTAGGTAATTCGGAAATGCATTCGACCCCTCATTACAAATCCGTCATATTAAAATAAAATCTGATAAGTATTTTTTAGTTAAAATTCATATTTTCAAAGCTATGTATACACAATTTTAGTTCCATAAGTCAATTTTAACTCAATGAGTTAACGTACACCTTCTCATGATTTTTTGTCTCGCTGAGATTTCCACAACTAAAGAACGGTTGCTGTGAGAGACCATTTCTCGAATACCCTGTAAAGCACGCCTACACTAGCAGGATGTAATATATTATACAAAGGTGTAAATAGATCTACGGGAACGTGATGTCAAGAGACCGGACGTCATGACGTGTCTTTCACTGCACTTCCGTCGTTTCGACAGCGCATTTCGCCTTGTGCTCTTCCCGCTTCCTTCCGTTTAAACAGTTATTTATTTACAAGATATTAAACTAATTTCAAATCATCCTAATTTAGAATCATAACAATTTTGCCACTATAAGAGACACAACCCATGTAGAGATTGACCGTTGGGCCTGGGACGGGCCTTCACAGTTAGCCTTTCTAGAATATTGGGCCGTGAGTATTTACCAATGAGGTGCCTTTGTAGAAATGATAAGAACGGCCCGATATCGGCCAACAGAGCCAACAATTATTGGGCCAATGATTTAATTCATTGTAGCGCCAATGTTGGTGATTGCACTTGGCCCTATGTGGGCCCTCTTAAAGGGCCTATGTAGCAATTGACCACTGGCTCTATGATGGGCCTTCACAGTTGGTCTATCTAGAAGTTAGTCTATCTAGAATATTGGGCCGTGAGTTTGTTTGGGTTTGTTTGGGTGCGTGATAAATATTCAACCTATATCGGGCCAAGATTGGCCCGAGATTGGTACTTATGGATACATATTTCATGGAATAACCTTGAAATAAATTGTGATTTGCGTATATTCCAGGTTTCAAAATTGGCATATTTTACTTACTTATGTTGATTATTTACAAATGCCAATAATAGGCCAAGACTTGATTACAAAAACTGAACTACAATATATAGACGATTAATATATGACGTGCCAGTTATTTGCCTATTCTGGCACAATATATAGATAATGAATAACCCAAGGCTTAAATCAAATAAAAGCAGGTATGATCTGACCCACTTAGCCAATAAAGGGCTTAGATTAATTAAATGTAATTTCCAGTATTTTAGCATTGCCAGTTTTAAAATTGGCAAATTTCGATGAACTATCACGGCTGTTTATTGGTTTTAACAGATGGGCCTGGATAGGTTTTAGTAATGGGCTGATATTGTGCCAGTTCTCAATTTATAACGGAACAATAATGGGCCAATGTAATTGGCAGTACTTTAGCATCACCAGTTTGAAAATTGGCACATATTGTTTATCTATCATGACTGTTTAATGAATTTAGAAGATGAGCCATGATAGGTTTTAACTATGGGCCGATATTGTGTCGGTTTTCAATTTAGAACGAGACAATAATGAGCCAATGTAATAGCCAGTATTTTAGGATTGCCAGCTTTAGGATTGGCAAATTTAGTTTAACTATGACTGCTGTTTATTGGTTTTGAAAGATGGGCCAGGATAATCTTTAGTAATGGGCCGATATTGTGCCGGTTTTCAATTTATAACGGAACAATATTAGGCCAATGGAATTGTCAGTATTTTAGTATCCCCAGTTTTTAAGTTGGCAAATTTAGTTTAACTATCACGGCTGTTTATTAGTTTTTAAAGATGGGCCAGGACAGGCTTTAGGGATGGGCCGATATTGTGCCAGTTTTCAGTTTAGAGCGGAACAGTAATGGGCCAATATTATTTCTCTTTTGTTGTCTTATACGATGGTCCCAATATTGGCCTGATCGTAACATTGGGCAACTCATGGCAACCTCTACATGGGAAGTTAAATAACGAATACCTGAAACTTAAGCTTTACACACAGGTAGAAAAGTATATCCGATTTTGTTAATAATGATCGACGTGAATGATTCTTACGACATTTTTCACCGTATTTCATGTTCATTACGGTAGTCCGCGCACTAACCTCTTCATTAGAAAAAAAATTGATTTTTTTGTATGCTGTAGTAGAGACATAAAAAATGACGTCCGCGAAAACTCCTCAGGCCTTACCGGCTAAATACAACAGTAATTAATTCACGAAATCAATGCATTTAACCCGCACTATATAGGGAATCCGTGCGGATCGAACTTTGGAACGGAAATAATAATAGTTCGCGGTTAGACCAGAGCTATGCAAAAAGCGACGAATAACAAGAAAACTTTCGCAGTCACGTATGTTCCATAAAAAATATAGGATACGGGACATTTCGAGGAGATATAATCGATTCAATCGACTCATTTTTGCATTCGCGAGCCGCGTCTGCCATCTCTCTTGTTACAACATGCACATTACACATACACTACAACCCACCATTACACATACGGTAAACAAACACATGCTTGACATGTATCAAAAGCACCCGAACACAGCGTTGCCACGGATATTGCCAGAATTATGAAATGGCGGCCTGTGACAACTCAAGTCAAATCTGATTGCGATTTTACTTCACCTACCAAACTATAATACAAGCAGTTATCACATGCACTTCTCAAATAATTATTTTCTGTATCATGTTTATTATTATACCCAAATACATTATATTTTGCTTTTCTCAGATTCAATACTTTATAGATTTTCTGTTGACTAGTCAATCCGCTAGTACTACCTTAATTGGCGGCATCTTCAACTGAAAGTTTTCGATGATCAGAATGATCCACAATTTTAGGATTCGGTATCATCGCAGATAATACAGCAAACAGAAGAGAATCTTGATGCATCACTCCAGGATAAAATTGAAACATCATTGTTCCACAAAACCTGAAGATACGGATGCTTGAACTTTGTAGTTCGACCGATATGCAGCCACCCCCTATTCGTTTTTCGTAATCAAGTTTTCTGTCACGGCTCGGCCCATTTTAAACACCGTGCTGTTGCGAATAGGATGACCCGGAGAAAGGGACGACGTTTTGCTTAATGAAACCAAAATTCGCATGACAAGAAAACATATTTTACCCTTGTAGAATTTTTTTCAGATAAGAACCGTCGATTAATAGTTAAGTGCAGGTCGTGAGCCGAAACGAAAAATAGCCCGAGGTCTTGCGGCAGACCGAAATCGGCCTTCTGTTGTCGACGAGAACACGAAGGGTAAAGCAAAAGTGAGGGAAGGAAGACGCGGACGCTGAATTATGTTTGGTAGATCTGCGAAAGGTTATGGCGATTGACCAAATAGATATGACCCCCCCCCCTGCCATTCGTTTTTATGACCGCCAGGCGATCGACTGCTTTAACGAAACAGGAAACGCCACGTACTGCTCTTGGCCTCACGAACTAAACCCAGACTGGAAAAGGGAAGGCACAAAAAAATAACAGAAAAAGGACGCTACGCCGCGATACACAGATGGGATGAATGTGAAGCCAACGAGCGATGTCTTGTGAGAACACTGGAGCCTCGGCTCCTATAAGGACGCATGTCTGCCAAACGTCGAAGCTGCACGGCAAGAAAGCCAGACGAACCAGGCTCTAAAGGAAACAATCGTGGAATAGGCCGAAACCATACTAGCAGATGAACTGACGACTCCAAGACTTCTTGGCATGGCCGTGCTGAAGCAATATTCAAGCTCTTCGACCCAAATTTTTCGTATTTACGCGTATATTCCGCTGTATAAAATAGTTCAATAAGAGTATATCTTTGGATAAACGAGCAGCAAACAAATCGAGCCGAAACCCAGCCCGTTTGAAGACTTAGGCTTAAGGGATCTTCTCACATTAGACGCTACAAACAGGTTATTTTCATGCTTTTTTTTTATAGGTTTATATTATAGGTATTGATATAAAAGTTGTTACACTTAATAAATACACTTTCTAAATACATTACATTTTTTAAATGTAAATATTTATGTAACACAAACAAACTTTATACGCGTTATTCTCGAATCAACGTTTATCGATGGCTTGTTGATGAAATCTTCGAAACTTCTGAACCGATCCTTATGAAATTTTAACCACATATTTTTTACAACTATAGCTCTAGCGCATATCAAGGATTTTTTAAATTTTGGTTTTTGCTTTTTTTTGCCAAAAACGGCGAAAAACACGTTTTTTTTTGTTTTTTCGAAAAATGTCGGCCATTTTGTTATTTTGCGCATATATAAAAAATCGTATGATATGCGCTATAGCCATTAACATACTGAATATCAAATCGTTTGTTTTTTTTTTCGGACGATCCATCTCCGACATTTCATCAACAGCGCAGACCTACAATTTTTTAGGACATTTTTTTAACTACCATTTTTCTCTATAAATAGTGACTTAAATAAATCTTTTTTTTTTGAAAATGTATTTCGAAAGTGTATTTATTAAATGTAACAACTTTTATATCAATATCAATAATATGAACCTATCAAAAAATTCATGAAAATAGTTTTTTTAACGTCTAAAGCGAGAAGACCCCTCAAAGATGAAATGCTAATTTGACCCGGTTGGATCTGATATTATTCTTTCTGAATAGTGATTTTTTTTTGTTTTAGGGCGGAACTTTGTATTCTTGTTTGTCGGCTTTAATTCGGCCTGCCATAGCTTTCAATATTCCAATTTCTACTGATGTCAATTTCTTAAGGTAATATTGTTGTCTAGAAATGAACAAAAATGTTTTTTATTTTGTTTTATTTTATTATTTAGGAATCGAGCCGAAAGCAAGGCGGCTTCTCTTGATTTGAATATTATTTAAATAAAAAAAGAATGTTTGAACCACGTTTTTAAAACGGACTAAAAAGTATAAAATCATTTTTTGTAGCCCCATACGGATTTATGACCCAATAAAGTGCAATGAGTGCAATAAAATTGATAGTGACTTAGGTTAACTATTCATGCATCAATTATCTATTGCCTGGGCCCCGCGTTTCGCGTTCCAAATCTTACAAGTATTTTCATAGCCATGAAAAATTAAGAATCACAAATTTTTAGGATAATCTGTATGGGGTTAGGAATTTGTATGGGGTTAGGAATTTGTATGGGGCTGGGAGAAATTATTTCATACTTTTTAGTCCGTTTTAAAACGTGGTTTAAAAGTTCTTTTTTATTTTAATAATTTTATTTTCTGCTTTTAGTCTTGTGTGTGTGTGAAATTTTGCTTCTCCTTCTCTAGGCGTCACTTGCGTTGGGGGGCTGTCCCCTTGACCATCGTAGAAATCGTCACTAATGCACTATTCACTATTAATATTATTATTATTTTAAAAACATTTATTCTCTTTCACTAAGCTATATTTTTTATTTATTTTTTCACAATTCTTTTCTTTTTTTCTCTTTGTGTGACAGACTTGCCTGTGTGCTTATTTGTCTGTTATCCAGATCTGAGCTATGATCATAGTTTCAAGTCTCTATCTCATCCGGAAGTTAGTTTAAAATCGTTTGCAAAATTTGTACCGAACAGACAGACAACAAAGAAAGCGAGTTACTAAAAACGTGGTGAAAAGCTACTTGCATTCTGAAAAATGTCAAACAAATTCGATAGAAAATCATACAATGAATATATAATGTATCCAATAATTCGAATATTCAAGTACCAGATCTAAATCAGAGCCAACATACCAGGGCTAATAGAGGTTTTACTCGTTACGCTAATAAAGTGCCGTTTTGCATACATATAACACGCTAGATGAGACCGTATCTATCTGTATCTCGCACCGCCAAATAAAATTGGATACCGGGGAAAAAAGAAAGTTATTTATTTTTCGACTCGTATTTTCAACGGGATAAATAGACAATGTCTGAACAATAATAAAAATGATAAGAAAAACCACAATGGTGCTAAGAAAAATAACATTAACAACGGAGCATCAAAAACCGTACCGCAAAGATGGGTGATTTTATGTGACTCCTGTCGGAATTATCGATCCAATGGCCTCGAACGTGAACATCAAAACAACGTTTATAACAGGCTACGAGAACAATAATGAGATGGGAGACGAGCAAGGGCTCGCATAGGACCGTCGACGCTCCGATTCTATTTGAGGTAACGGCGATCGTTACACATCACGAAGGGGCTTTCCTGTGTTTTCTTTTCAACATTTTTGTCCCGTTCTCTACTTTCTTAGTTTGTTTCGATGTTCTCGATACGATCGCGTCCTAGGGAATTCACACGCAGTTATTTTTTCCCACTCTCACACACACACGCGCGGGGGCGGGGTGTCAATAGGGTCTTTTCGACATTTCGACTTTTCGAAGGAGATATCGAGGCATAAAATAATGAAGGCGACGAAGAAACTTGGGTACAATGAAGCCAAAGCGATAAGATGAAGGAGGCAGCCGCAGGATAAGAGGCCCCGGATTTTGGTAACACGATACAGGGTGCAGCTGTCCTCTCATTCGTTATGGGGGCTTCGAGACAGCCGCGACTCTTCGCTTCTTCCCTCGATCCCCTCGGTATCTCGTATTCTAAATTTACATATGTGCCTAGAGGTCCACGAAGAGGAACCCCTCGGAACGACACTCTCTGTATTCTATAGACGTGCACTACCGTCGAGAATGCATTACAGCTGATAGAACAGACAGAAATTTATTCTAAGCCTAAATAACCGACTATATCCTCCGTTTCTCGAATCTTAAACAGTCTCCTCAGTTCTGTTGCATTTGCATTTACAAGCTAATAATTAACTTGTAAAAATTTTGGACTCGCTTTTCGCGTGATATTATTCGCTTAGCTCTGTAATTTCTGGAAAAGCTTCCTCCTGTCTTAAATGTGAGCATCGATGAAGATGTTTGGGACCTCAAATTTATTTCTTTCCGTGGCGGAAGATAAATACTAGTTACCGTTTTTGTTAAAACTTAATGGTGCAATTTCTTAAAGTGCACAATCTGGATTATGACAGTCGGGTTGAACTTGAGATATGAAGCCGGTAAGTGATTTATGAGATCGAGAAATAACGCCCCTTATATGTGGGGCATTCCATACCAATTTGACCTGGGTCTGACCCTCGACCCCTCAAATCTGGTTCCCGATTTTTCCTATCATTACTCTCACTCTATCAAGCAATTACAATTTTTTCAGATTTTTCAAAATAAATTTGAGCGCGTCATGAATTTTTGAATTTTTTTTTTGAATACCTCGAAGGCCGTAATCGAAAAATTTGAAAGAATTCCCAAAAATACAGTGTCAGATATGAAAAATGTTGGTGTAAAATTCAAAATGTCTGGGCTTTTGCTTCAACCCGTTTTTTAGCTTTTTGAGCAAAAAAATGAAAAAAATAAGAAGCAGAGGTCAATTTACTGTAGACTGTTTCTCGAAATTTTGTATGCATAATACCAGATTTAGAAAAAAATTTCTCCGATTTTTCTAAAGTGTATTTTGTACTTTTCGATTTTCTTTTATCATGGTTGACAAAATCCCTAATTAGTGGTGCAAGAAAAAGCCCAGACATTATGAATTTTACACCAACATTTTTTATATCTGTATTTTGGGGATTTTTTTCAGATTTTTCGATTATGGCCATAGAGGTGTTAAAAAAAAATTCAAAAATTCATGACGCGCTCAAATTTATTTTAAAAAATCTGAAAAAAAATTGTAATTGCTTGATAGAGTGAGAGTAATGATAGGAAAAATCGGGAACCAGATTTGAGGGGTCGAGGGTCAGACCCAGGTCGAATTGGTATGGAATGCCCCATGTACATTATTTATGTATATATTCATGGAACTGGTCGAAATTTTCAAACATTTTGTTCAATTGTGCTAATTTTTCATCGGGCCTAGACTATTTTCCAAGTAATTTGGGGTTGGTCTGAAAATAAGAGGATTCGATGGAAATGCAATCAATAAGACAATTTATGTAGTTAAACAATTTAGTAGGCTGACTCCGGAATGAAATGAGAATATTGACATTTTCGAAAATGCTATAAGATCTAAAAATGACAAATCAGTACGTCGGAAGAATGAGATTGCGTCCAACAGGATCGAATCAGCACTCCGTGTTCGACCCGATTTTTACCAAAACTCGACATTTACAAAAAATAAGAGAGAAATTATGAAAAACCTAATGACTCAATTTTGTAACCGTCTCCTTTGTAAGACCACCGCAGCATTTTTGAATGTTTCCCTAGAATCGTATTCTACTCCTCAACAAACGCATGCCCATCATTATTACAAAAATTATGGGAATGCAATAGGGCCGGACGCAAGTGATGGTAGGGTGCAATTGAAAAATAGCCTAATTTGGTGAATTGAATACATCATGGAATTAACCGATGCAGTGCGAGAGAAATTTGGTGGTGGGCGAGGAGGGAGAGGGGAGGAAAAAGAAGGGTCAGAGAACAGGCTCTCGTTGAATATTCGGCATTGACACCGATTAGCACTATTCATGGGTATTCCGACAGCATACGCGTGTCGGAATTTACTTGCAAATATATACCGCGCCCTCAAATCTGTTTATATCGCTGCCGGCATGTCTAAGCTTTACTATCTAAACATAGAATCTCAGTTCCGATCGATCGACATGCAATACGGCCGTTTGCAATAATTCGTGCAGATTACCTGAACATCTGTATATGCCACAACTCTTGTTTTGACCATGCCGCCTGGTACGCACATGCACCCCCAAAAGACGTCTCACACTGTCCTTCTCGTCGCTGACCGGTAGGGTTCAAATACATAGGAGCAACGGGGGCTTATGGAGGAAAACGAAACAATTTTTCAGAAATACGAGTGCGTTCGTTACAGTTGAAATCGATCACAGATGATCATCTTTACCGAAAGAACAAGCGCGATAATACGATATGTTTCGACGTTGCTGAATATGCGAATGTGCAAAATAACTTGTGGCCCGGGATCGGTCATTTTTTACACCGTACATCGTAATCGCGGGCCAAAATCTTTTGCATATCCAATTAGGGATTGAGACTGTATACAGTTGAACTTAGAACTCAGATCACAGCGAAATTTAGGGATTGGCATTCCTATGTAATTATCTGCTCGTCTAATTTCGGAAATACACAAACATTACCGATTCATTCTTTTTCGATTTGTGAATTGCCGTTAGACTCACACTGCGATGACTGACGATACATTGTAAAATGAATTATCAAGTTGTATCTGATTGCTCATTAGGATTTGAGGTATTTGGAGAAAGTGATCAACAATGTTTTAACTCGAATGTCATTATTCTTTTTGGAGTTACCTTATAGTTTGAGATAAATCCAGATTCAATGAGACCCTTTTCATTGCATTTGAGCAATCTTCGATTTCCTTTTATCGCAATATAATAATTTGACTACCTTTTTCTATTTGTGTAAAAAAAACCTCGGCTGATATTTTGAATTTTTTTAGGCCCTCAATTAGGCAATACCAAAATAGCCCTACTAAGGCCGTCCCTAACTTCTACTAAGGCTTTTCCCGATAGGTCCCTACAAAGGCTTGCCCTGATAGGCCCTACTAAGGCTTTCCATGATAGGGCCTTTCTAAGGCTGTCCCTAATGTGGCCCTATTAAGGCTTCCCCTGATAAGGCCCTACCATATGGCTTTCCCTGATGGGGCCATAAATGGGCATGCCCTATAACTGTCGCAGCAGTCGATAGATGCCCATAACCTCTTATTTTCCACATGGAAACTTCGATTTGACAGCATCGTAGCTTCGGAATTTCGATGTATTCCTTAATTCTGTTTAAAAAAGGTGTTATGGACTGTCACGACAAAAACGGTTATGCAACTCGGATGCGTGTTAGAAGATTTCGGCAGCTTTGCAAGGCGAAGAGAGAGGAATTATATATATATATATTGTATATATTCGTCATTCCCTGACCTACTGAAATGTTTTTGTTCGAAGAAAATATTTCGCATATATGGGAATCGAACCTAGTACCTACCTACCTGAAGCTACGCATGCTACCGACTTGCAACATCTTGGTCGCAGATATGGCATAAGAGACCAAACGAATTCCTATAATTATTTGTAGTATCACATAAAGTATATCAATTAGTTAATATCATTGTGATAATTGAAGAGGTTTATCGAATAACACGCTATAGATTCTTCAAACTTAAACTTATACATATACATACATATATTGGGGTGACCGCAATTTAGGTCGAACTTGAATTTTCGAATTCCCCACGTAAAAACACAATCTAAAACACAAGTTAAATTTTTTTTTAATGGTGCCTGTAAGGAGTTGAATTAAAAATGACAAAACACATGTATTTTGCTGAGATATAACATATTTATTTCTTGAACTTGTAATAGTGGTGAAAAAAATCTCAAACTAGGCACACATATTGTACACATATTGATGTTCAAAACATAATTTTTACAGGTTTTTGCAGTAATAATTTCCACAATTTCACGCTTTATGAAGACAGCCTCGATATAATATTTTTAAACATTTTTCGTGAAATATTATTATTGATATTGTGATGCAATTTTCAACTTAACTAAAGCCTAAATTAAACTAGACTAGACTATACTAGAGTATACTAGACTAGATTAGACGATTAGAACCAAAAATATAGCAGAAGTTTTTTTACCTATCAGAAGTAAAACATTGACTTAGAATTAAATTTAAACTTTGAATTGCATCCGAGGCATAAATTCATTGCACTGAAATAAATCGTCATGATATCTAATATAATTATTGAATGAACAATCGATTAAAAATCCAATTCAATCGAAAACGAATCTGCGAGTAGAAAAAAAATCGAAAAAAATGACAAGGTAAATTTTTATTGGTGGAGCGGTCGAAGCAAAGTATTTTTATTGATATCCGGATACTTTTTGTGATATTCGCGGACAATTTGAACGATATATTGTTTCTGTTCCGCGTTGTACGTCAATCTATTATTGTACTCCGTAATAAGCTGGATTCCTCTATCTGCGACATCATTAACGACGCTTAACTTTTTGACAATTTGCAAGCTGATAATTTTTATACAAACATTTTTTTTATACATTTTTATACAATATACAAATACAAACTGATAATTTTTATCCAAGTGCCACTCCGATACGTCATTATCGAGAAAGCTATGATCGATTTGGAATCTTTCGAAAAACTTTAACGATTGGGGGCTTACGAAAAAATCAATGTTTTGACCCAACAGAGAAGCGAAGTTCGATTCAGAAAGTTCATAGCGTTTGGGCACTTCGATTTGTGTTTCATGTTCCAGCTGCTTGCTCGTGACTTTTGTAGCCATTTTTTTTCTTATGTCTGCAGGAATGGTTTCATCAAAGAATGCCATCGCAGCAGTTCCAGCGGTTAGATACCAAAGATGGTTCGACATTTTTTTGAGAGCGACTTTGCTTACAGCGGAATTGATTTTTCGGTAATCGTGGACGGTTTTAAGAAAATTCAAATCACGATTAGGAGCAGCATTAGCAAATGGAGCTGTGAACCATGCCGTCACGTAAATCAAAACGATAAATTTACAGATTTCGGCGATTGATTTTTCCTCGCTTGGCGTCAAACGAAATACTTTACGAAATAAAAAAAATGTTCAAACGATAAATTGCTTTTGCCAGCCAACGATCACGTGAAAAAGCACCTGGCTTATAAAATCGTACATTTTCACGAGGAACTTTTCCAATGAAAATTAGGCACAACAGCAATAACTCGCGGTAATCGTCATACAGTTGCACCTGTGATTTTAGTACTTGATCAACGAAGTAATATGTACCTTCGAGGTGATTTTGAAAAATATTTAAAATCTTTTTATCCTCTATACCGGCTTTATATTCATTTTGATCGATTTTCGTCCAAGCAATTTGAAAACGTTTGAACAGAAGAATCGACGGGCCAGTTGAGGTAGGCATTAGTGCGTAAAAAACCGCACCTAGCACTGATTCAAAAATATGATGTCTGCAGGGTAGATAAAGCAAATCTCGATTGAGAATTTGCTGTAGAAGTACCGCAGCTCCATTCCTCGAACCAAGATTGGCATTAGTTGTGTCACAACAAAGTGCTTTAACTACGTCACTAAGCCCCCAATCTCGAAGAGTCTGTTGAAAAATGTATAAAAAATCACAATTATAAAATTGAACACAATTATAAAATTTTATAATTGAATCACAATTATAAAATTGCTCATACTGAATTTTATGACAACCCAAACAAAGGTGATATTTTATATTTTGTACTATATTTTCTAACGGTAAGTTTTAAATAATTGAACCAAAAAAGAAACTGAGATGAACATGAAGTATAATTTCTCTTACCTATTGTACCGTGTTCTCTTTCGTACTTCGCTTTCTCACGCTTTTGCAAAATAAAATCGTATTCTTCATCGGTTATATTTCGGTCGTGAATAGATTCAACATCACCGATGAATCCAAATCTCTCTGGTTTTCTTTGATTTTCCAAAAATTGCATAGTTTTTTCATCGATTTTTTGGAGCTTTACAAATGATGCAGCGATATCAAAAAGCAACGCGATCTGTTTTTGAAATCTGATTCTTTGACTTCATTATGCTTTTGACCAGATTTTTTTTGTACATATCGATAATGGCTGTACAGATTTTCTACCTTTACAATACACTTGCGTAATGGATGCACAGGTATATCGGCTTTTTCCCAAAAAACACAAACTTCTTTGGCAACTATCGTAGCACTTTGACGAAGGCTATACTTTAGCTGACGTAAGTTCAAAAAAGCACTTTCAAAATTTGTATTTTACTCGGCAACTTATTGCCAGTAATTTGCGAATCAACGTCGCCAATTAAGAAAATATTGCTCCGTAGCACGCTGTGCGTAGCCATCGTTGTTCACCTGGCGACGAGCTAGGCTTTACTGAATATAAAATTGGTACGATTGCAAGAATAGACAGAGGTCAAACGAAAGACGCGAATTGTTTCTTTTTATACCTGTCGTGACTACATTGTAGGAAACACGAAAAAATAGACTTTCTTAGTAAATATACTTTTACTCAGCCGCTTTTCGAACAAAATTTTACAGATGAGCTCTGTATAATTCACATTTTTGTACAATTACAATTTATGCAATTCAATGTTTTAATTTGAGATGAAAAACTTAACACACGTATTTTTCATATTAATAATAATAATAATTTCTAATTAACTTATTGAATTAATTAAAATTCGTGTATTTAATTTTAGCTCGAATTTCATAAAGCGCTTCAATCTTTTTATTTATTGAACTTTCATTATAGATAAATTATATAGTTAGGTAGAATATTGCATTGAAATACCAATAATATTCGAATAGTATTTCATTAACCCTTTGCAGCACAGTGGTTCCGTACGGGACCACTTATTTCGAAAGGTTTTTTTTCCGATTAAGAAATAGTTTTTATTTTATTTAAACAACTTTAAAAATCATGTGCAGAGGTTTTATTGTTTATAACAATTTATTCATATTATTAAATAAATCCTAAAAAACCTTAAAAATAATCATTATTGAAGAAACTTTGGGGCATATTCTTATAAAAATAGGTATTTGAGGGTTTTGGAGTTGTTTTGGGATTTTGTAGCCGCCATCTTGGATCCGACATTTTGAATTCTTTAAAGTCTGCGTTCAGATTTATAATGAGCGTCCTCTAAAACTCCTGTACCCCAAGTTTTAGTAAAATCTAGTATTACTTAAATTTTATGACCGCCATTTGGGATCCGCCATTTTGAATTTTCAAAATCTGAGTTCAGATTCGTAACCAGCTTCTCCAAAAACCATCTGTATGCTAATTTTTATAAAAATCCGTTCATCCAAAAAATATATGTCGCAAAGAGTTAAAAATTTTTTTAAATGACCTCGTGGCTGACTTTGTAAAGCGTGTATTTATTAGAAATTATTCCTTCAAAAATCTGTAATAATTATGTTTTGAACATTGAAATGTGTACAATATGGGTGCCTAGTTTTAGTTGTTTTTCACCACTATTACGAGTTCAAGAAATAAATATGTTATATCTCAGCAAAATACATGTGTTTTGTCATTTAAAATTCAAGTTCGACTTAAATTGCGGTCATCCTAATATATATATATATGTGTATATATATATATATATATATATATATATATATTTTTTTTTTTTTAAGTATAATATAATATATATAACATCAGGTTAAGT
The DNA here is from genome assembly GCA_963210295.1 of Ophion ellenae. Classification (NCBI taxonomy): domain Eukaryota; kingdom Metazoa; phylum Arthropoda; class Insecta; order Hymenoptera; family Ichneumonidae; genus Ophion; species Ophion ellenae. The sequence continues at coordinate 5,649,511 of OY723388.1, forward strand.
TTGAAAAATATATAGCATGTTATTCGATTAACCTCTTTAATTATCACAATGATATTAACTAACTGATATACTTTATGTGATACTACAAATAATTATAGGAATTCATTTGGTCTCTTATGCCATATCTGCGACCAAGATATAGCAAGCACTCGGTAGCATAGGGGCAGCGTGCGTAACTTTAGGTAGGTACTAAGTTCGATTCCCATATATGCGAAATATTTTCTTGCAATAAAAACATTTCAGCAGGCCAGGGAATGACGAATTATGATACAAAATCATTGTAGTGGAACTCTAAATTAAGTGGTTCCTTCCATTTTGGATTTTTGAAATATTTTATGCATATAGGATACTTGTATTTACAGTGTATGTTATAAGCAAATAAAGATTTATTCCAATCGAATCTTTATTTATTCAATTTAAATATATTTAATATTCAAAAAGAATAGCTGATACAAATAAGATCAATGTAGGCCGTGAGACGTGGAAAAACATATTGGATTTAAAAAGGTTCTATCTAAATTAAATATTTATTTCTGATCAGGCAACCTGATAGGGGCCTAATCAGGCAACCAGGTCAGGCTCATATGTGACACAAAGTTACATTTCCTAGTAGGGCCCTTTCAGACTGCCTTATTAGTGTCCTATCAGGACATTCAGGCAACCTGATCGCGCCCTGATTTGGGCCCCATCAATATTTCTACGCGGGTAGATTCACAAGAGGAATGCCCATCACACGAAATACGTTCCCGCGGGCAGGCGAGGTTTCCCCCTCCTGCTCATGACATCGGCGTAACGCTACAAATCCCGAGGTTATTCCGAAGTCGGTTGGTCAATGGGTAAACTTACAGCAATGATAATAAGAACCCCTAACTTCACTACTAATGTGAAACACAAATAAATAAATAGATAAATCGATATTTCGGCGCTTCCGGAAACATGTCACCCCGCAAAAAGCCGCAGCAAATAAGCTACCAGAGATTCGACCTTTAAAAATCGGTAAACTCCTCGACTCCGCCAGCCTGAAACGCAGGTCTGGTTCCTCGGGATGTAGTTTCAACGAAACCTTAATGGCGTGCAGACTTGTGCTCCTGGGAAAACGTTACCCCTCAGAAGCTCACGGCCCATTTGTCCCCGCAACGATGGTCGGTAAGCCGAAATAGGTTTGAAAAATAATGTACCGTCAATACGTCTTGAGGGCAATACAAAAAAGAAAAGGACAAAAAAAAGAAAGCACTAAGTAAAATAGAATAAACGAAAGTGTATTCTATTTTAAAACGGAATTTAAAATTCGCCACTCAATAATGCCGTAAAAATAATAAATATCAAACAATAACGTCTAAACACAAAATGGAAAAATTAACTCATTCGGATAAAACCAATAAATGAAATGAGTCCAACGAAAAGAAAAAAACGTGAGAACAATAAAATAAATAAGTTAAGTAAATTACATATAACAAACAAATTAAATAAGCCCGATAAAAAGAAAAGCAAAGCCATAGAAATAAAATAAATAAATCGCATAAAACAAATAAATAAGTCCGACAAAAGAAAAATAAAGTCGGGAAAGAATTGAATAAATAAGTGAAGTAACTTGCTTACAACAGATAAATTAAATAAATCTGAGAAAAAAAGGAAAATAAAGGAGGAAGTCTATAAATAGAAAAAATAATAAAATATTTTTAACAATCATTTTAAGCCAGCAATGGAAAAATGGAAAGAGAACATATTTAAAAATAAATAGATAAATAAAAAGAAATCGGGCAGACAAATAGAGAATTCGAATAAATGGAATAGGATCGAAAAAAATACGAGGTAAAAATATATATAGTAATCATAAAGAAACATGAACTGAACTACCTTAATTGGATTGAATAAATAAATAAAACGAATCGGACACAGCAAATAAAGAAAATAACTCCGCAACAAAAAATAAACAAACTAGAATGGATAAAATAAATCAAGCGAGTAAACGGGGAAACAACAAAACGAAAACGAAAAAAACAAAGCATAATTTAATCATCAAACTGACAAAAATAAATAAAGAAATAAGAACAAAAAGAAACAGGCAGGGAATCGCCCTTCCGACAGCGCGGGGACCTAGGTCGTCGGTTACTTTTGGGACAACCGATATACCGCGGTGACAGATTCAAACTCTCGAAAACTCACCGACTTTAGAAATATTATTTCTCGAATTATTTCCTCGTGCTAATTCCGGGCGGGTCCGTAATTTGCCAAGGCCAGCCCACAAGCACGCAAAAACGTAAACAATGCCTGCCCGGGTGAAAATTCAGTAGCGTTTGCCTGAATTGGTATCAGTCCATGACCAGGGAGTGCTACGGCTAACCTGATCACGGCAAGCCTGAGAAGCCCTGAAACGACTCTGCAAAAGCTTACTGTAACACGGCCCTACTTATGAATGCCGTACCTTGCGCAGAAACTTCTTAGGGTTAACCTGATCAGGATCAAGCCGTGATTAGAGTGTGATACGGGTAACACCTATTTCGGACATCCTGATCCGGCCCCATCGGGCCGGAAATATTTAGGCCCGGAACCAGGCAATACTAAAATGGCCCTACTAAGGCCGTCTCTGATAAGATCCTACTAAGGCTTTTCCCGATAGGTCCTTACCAAGGCTTGCCCTGATAAGCTCTACTGAGGCTTTCCATGATAGGGCCCTACTGAGGCTTCCCCTGATAAGGCCCTATGTATGCTTCCCTAGGTGAGCCTCTACTAAAGCTTTCTCTGATAAGGCCATGAATAGGCTTGGCCTATAACTGCCGCAGCAGTCGATAGATGCACATAACCTCTTATTTTTCACATGGAAACTTTGATTCGACAGCATCGTAACTTCGGAGTTTCGATGTATTTCTGAATTCCATAAAAAAGGTGCTATGGGCCGTCACGACAACAAACATTATGCAAGTAGGATACGTGTTAGAAGATTGCGGCAGCTTTGTAAGGCGGAAAGAGAGCTTTTATATATACACTAGGCCAAAGAATTAAAGGATATTGAAAAAGTTCGCCAATTTTAGGGTCATTTTCAAATGGCTGTAACTCCTTGAAAAATGGTCGTACATCAAAATAAAAACAAGCAAATTGAAGGTATGAATCTCTAGTTTTGAGATTTGTAGTTTTGAGTTCAAAAATTTTTTGCATCAGCCAGTTTTTAGTAGCCGTAAAAAAACCAAAGGAAAAAAAATATTTCAAAATTTTTGCTCATCTTTCACAGTCTGCACGGACTTTAATACATTTTTTTGAATGATCGGATTAAAAGGGTCGTCTAGCTGGATTCTTTCCCTTTAATTTAAGCGATGGGAGAGCTCTGTACGATTTTTTCTCGCTGAGTTATCGATGTTGAAAGCAAAAATGACACGTTTGACTTTGATGACTGATTAGCGGGCGTCCATTAATTACGTGAGGCGTTTAGGGGGGGGGGGGGGTCGAGCGAAATCTCACCCAATCTCACGTGGGGGAGAGGGGGGCTTCGGCAAATATCACGTAATTTTAGTAATTTTAGTAATCACGTAATTTTTATCACGTAGGGAGAGTCTCCCTACTACTTTACATGGCGGAGTAAATGGTACTACAACCGCAGTTACTTTTACTATAATTCATTTTCCGTGAACGTGTGCATTTTGAAAAATCTCACGTGAGATTAGGGGTGGGGGGAGGGGGTCGGTAAAATCTCACGACATCTCACCAGGGGGAGAGGGGGGGTCAAAAAATCGCCAAAATCACCTCACGTAATTAATGGATGCCCCCTTACTCGGAGACTAATGGTAGCACAGAAAAAAACCAGAGGGTTTTGGAAACTTTAAAGTATTCTCTATAAGATCCTTTTATCATTTTTATATCAATATTTTTTTATGCGGGAAAATAGATTTTAAAATAACATGAAAAATCGCATATTTATGAATATTCTTTTAACTAACGATTATTTTGCCAATATCGAATAGATAAAAAAAAATCGGTTTTTTTATGATCTCAAAGTATCCTAAAAAAGCCCTTAAAAGTTTAAACCCCTGCAATTTTTTTTCATTATCTACCGAATGATCGAAATTGTGGTTTTTGCCAAAAATCGATTGAAGGCTAAATCTACCACCTTTTAATCGTCTTTTGAGAATCACAATTTTTTTTGGCACTGATCCGAATTTCCGGTGCTAAAAAATGTTGATTGTTGAACAACGGGAACAAATTTTTGTTTAATGAGAAAAAAAAATTAATTAAAAATGAACATTTTTTTCACAAAAAAAATTAATTAAAAAAAATCGAAAAAAATTGTTAGGTTTTTTTTTATAGTCCTGAACGTTTTTCATGATACGACGAGCAATTGGAGTTGTTGGAATTCACAGTTCTTTGAATGTGTGCGTGTGTATAATTTACATTAAGGATACGACATCCAACGCACACGTCCCACGATCATTAGATCAAGATTTTTTTTATAAACATTTTATTCACCACCGGCATTAGCGTAACCTAAAGCGTACCACGTAGAGGTTGCTCGGTTGGCTTTACGCTTCTTTGTGTGTGCGTGCGTGCGTGCGTGCGCGCGCGCGCGCGTGTGTATGTGTGTGTGTGTGTGTGTGTGTGTGTGCGTGCGTGTGTGTGTGTGTGTGTGTGTGTGTGTGTGTGTGTGTGTGTGTGTGTGTGTGTGTGTGTGTGTGTGTGTGTGTGTATGCGTGCATGCGTACAGCTCTTCTTATGGGTATGAGACCCCACAGTTTGTCACTTCTGTGGTATTTTATGACTCCAAACTCATCCCATAAGCCACGTACATTGTGCGTCATGGTTCAATACTGTGTATTGCCCCCTCGATTGCTTATTACGGCTTCTAAGCGCTCTCGCATGTTGATGCACCGCCGGATATCCCTTTGCGAGATCCCTTGCCAAACTCGAAGGAGCGTTTCAATCAATTGAAGATGTCCCCCCAGTTTCGGATAATCCCGGCGCAATCGACGACCAACCATGTCCCAGACATGTTCAATGGGATTTAAATCGGGACTCATGGCTGGATGGTCGAGGGTCGTCACGTTATTCGCGTCGAGAAAATTTCTCGTTCGCTTCGCGGTATGAGGACGAGCGTTATCCTGCATAAGGATAAAGCGAATTCCCAAACGTCTACGCAAGGGCAAGACGTGTGGTTCCAGGACTGTATTGACGTACCTTTCGGCTGTCAATGTCCCCGGAATGATGACTAATGGCGTTCTAGTGTTGATGGATACGCCTGCCCATACCATCACAGAACCACCATTAAAAGGAGCAATCGGCTGCGTGTATCCGTCGCGATCACGTTCTCCAAGGCGGCGCCACACATTGGAGCGCCTATCACTGCCATGAAGCAAAAATCGCGATTCGTCAGTGAATAAAACGGGGGTCCACTGTCTCCGACCCCAGTTTTGATGACGATGAGCGCAGGCTAGTCGGGCCCTGCAACGCCTGCTATTTAGCATAGGCACTCGATTTGGGCGACGAGAATGTAGTCCTTGCTCGTGTAAACGATTCCGGACCGTTTGTGCCGAAATGGATCGCCGAGGAAACTCCTGTCGACGATTTTGAATCAGATGAGCGATAGTATGGGCATGTATGGCGGGCTCTCGATGAGCATGGCCCTGTCATCTCGATTGGTAGTTATTCGTCGTCTACCTTGTCCCGAACGCTGCGTATAGTTACTAGTCTCACGAAATCGGGCATAGACACGACTGATTACCGATTGACGAACGCCTATCATATTGGCAACTTGCTGTTGCGTATAACGACCCTCACGCAAAAGCGTGACCCCACGCACATTTTCGACTGTAGACGAATGTTGCCGCATTAAGATTTTTTTTGTTTCAATTACCAACAGTCTCGACTTTTGTATGACCTTGAAAAAAAACTTTCTTTTTTCCTTAAACAAAGCTTATACCATACGGTAAACGCTGAACAAAATTAAGCAAGAGTTAAAAACTTGCAGCCGAAAAAACAGTGATTGATAGAATTTTGCAACTAAACATTAAATCAATATTAAAAGAAAGGTAGATACAGCGGTCAGATGAACGTGACACGATTGTTTTTGAGAGATGTGAAACTTTGCATCCCTCAGTTATGAGTCTCGATTAATGATCGTGGGACGTGTGCGTAGGGTGTCGTATCCTTAATGTAAATTGTACACACGCACACATTCGAAGAACTGTGAATTCCAACAACTCCAATCGCTCGTCGTATCACGAAAAACGTTCAGTGCTATAAAAAAAATCTAACAATTTATTTTTATTTTTTTAAATTATTTTTTTTTGTAAAAAAAAAAATTTATTAATTTTTTTTTCATTAAACCAAAATTTATTCCCGTTGTTCAACAATCAACATTTTTTAGCACTGGAAATTCGGATCAGTGCACAAAAAAAATGCCGGTGCCAGAATAAAATTGAAATCTGCAGTTTAATGCAAATATTTTTTAACCAGGCATTGGAGTTGTTCTATTTTTCAAATCTCAGAGTATGTGATTAATCTTGTAATAAATGTTCTCAGTTTTTTTTACGGAAGTTCTTGTCAGTTATATGTGGCTACAATATTTAATATTTAAGTATATAATATATCATTTTTAAAGATAATTCACTTACAGCTACAACGACAATTATGTTTAATCATCTCGCAGTAAAACATAACAACGAATACTTAGAATAGGTAGAAAACAAATAAACGAAAACAAAGGAACCAAAATACCGACCAAGGATCAAAACGTCATAAAACAGAGTCACAATCTCCACCTTCGAAAGTTGAACTTGATCTTCTCTGTATGGAGATGATTGCCATAGATTTAAAGCCGTTTTCTTGCATAGAAAATTGAGGTTTAAGGAAGCTTCTAAAAAGATTAGCCGAGGACTACGATCCGCCTTCTTGTACTACTTTATCTAGAAAACTTGCTCCAGTTTTATACTACAAAACCAAAGAAAATGAACTAATCAGGTAACAATAGATTCAGCTTCGGGTTTAAGGAGTTTATCTTTTACAACTGACTCTTGAACGTCCCGGAGTTATGATAGTTACATATCGTTGACGTTACATTACATGACTATGGGATTCGAGGTAAAATATCTTACTTTAGGAATGTATCAACTGCTGGAGAGACATACTGGTGTAAAGCTGAAGATCAAGCTTATGTTTATGTTATCTGAATGGAACTTGTTAAATACTCCGCATATTCCAGTTTACTTCATCACAGATAATGCTAGAAATATATCTAGTGCAATTGCTCAACATGGATGGAATCGTGTGTATTGTTTTGCACACACGCTAAAATGAGCGCTTAATGACTCAAGAAAGAACACGAGAGGTCTCAATAAGTTAACAGAAAAGGTGAAGTTATTTATAAATAAAAAACTATAATGTAATTTCAAAACAAATTATTACTACTATTATTCACTTACATCTATATTTATTTATTTATCTACTATAGCTAAAATATTATTCGAGTAAAAGATCTAATCATAGTGTAGAATTTGTTTACATGGATTTTTTCTAGTGTCGATGTATATCTACCCATTTTCATCACTCGAATCCTGCACCTTTACAGTTCATTCAACTGGTTTCAACGCCTTGGAAATCAGAATATGAAATATTGGAGAGAATTATAAAACTCCAACTGCCTCTGTCTGATGTACTTTCGAATTGCACTAAAATAGGTGGGCTAAGTGGAATTGAGTGGAGAATGATGGCTAATATCATGAACGTGTTAAAACCATTGTACGAGGCGACAACATTTACTAGTAGGGCCAAGTAGTCCGCACGTTCAATGGTTGGACCATTATTATATGAGATTAAGGTTCAATGAAACAATATTGATCTGAATTTTGATCAACATTATTCAGATATTGATGCTGATAATGATGATTTGAATAATAAAGATCATAGTGACGACAACGATGATAAATTTCAAAATTCTGATGAGGAAGATGTTATTGAACCAAATCAGAATAATCTTGAATATTCATTGGCATTCAATTTAAGGCGAAATATCCTAGAATTCCTTAACATAAGATTTTCTCAAGTACAAACCGCTGCGTTACACCAGAAAAGTACTTCTCTCGACCCACGGTACAAAGACTTTTTTTATCGATGAGAATAAATATTTTTTTTTAGAAAAGTCGTGATATGAAATTTTGTACCTCGGTAATAAAGAAATGGGGCTGACTTTATTACCAACTCGCGAACCCAGTAATACAGAGCGCAGCCCATTCTGGGATTTCATGAAAGAACCGAGATCTGAACAACAAGAACGACATTTCTCTGTGGCTCTCGATTTTGACGAAGAAGTCATTCAATATTTATATTTTCCGAGAATTAGGCAATGGAAAAATCCACTCCAATGAGGGAAAGAGGGAACCAATACATTTCCTCACCTTTCAGCAGTGACAAGACGGTACCTGCCGATACCATGTACCTTAGTTGAAAGCGAACGTCTGTTTTCGTCAGCTGGGGACATAATTACCGAAAGAAGAACGACCTTGTCACTAGAAATGGTCTCCCAATTAATTTGTTTACATAAAAATCTTTGTTGGATAATTCTACAAAAGGAATTTAACTTTCCCTATGTATTGGAGTTTTGTAAGCAATTTTGATTAAAATTAATGTTCAAATCAGACGAATTTATCGTACATTTATAAATATTCATCATTTGATAAATATTCGAATTATTTTAATAGTTCGAAAATTCTATTCGACCTTCGAATCGAAATTATTCGATTTGATTTGTTGACGAATAATTTGTAAATTCGAAAATTCGTACACCCCTAGCCGCAAGCTGTCAGACGAATGTAAGTGAATTCTTTATAATACCTCATTTATTCATGCAAATCACATATAGGACCGTATGCATTCGAAAAATTAAAATTAGTTTTTTTCGTTAGTTATTCCTAACAAAATTATTTTCCAGTACTGCAGATAACAAGCCGTGGGAGCCGAATAAAAACACTCGCATTTGCAGTGCCCATTTTGTTGGTGGCAAAAAATCAATAATCCAGAGTGACCCGTCTTATCTCCTAACAATCCTCCCCCCTGGTTATTAAAAAAAGGCTTTATCACAGCTGCCATGACGGACTTCGAAAACGGAACGAGACATCGAGAACATCTCAGAAAATTGTGAACGATATAGCACTAGAAAATAATTATGTTAAAATGGGTCAATGATAATATGTTGAAATCTTTCTTAAAAAATACGAATACAATAAATGACGGAATAAAAAAATCCGCCATTTTCAAGCTCGGAACAAATGAAGAAGATGACAGAACCCATAAGCATTGGTTCCCAAACCGATGTGCACGATAGTGGAGAACAAAATATTTTAGAGGCAAGTATCTTAATTTGCTCCTTCGTTTGCAAGACTGAAGCGGGTACCCAGACCAATATTCATATGGAAAAGCCGCATGAAAATAAGAGTTTAGTAGTTGATGAGTTATTCTCATAATCGATTTCCACATATAAAACATTTGAGAATTTTGCATCGCGATTTATAATGTCTCTGTCTTTACAAGAGAAAGGGCATATTATTTTTAGCAAACTTTCCTCACTCATAATTACTCCATCTTACCAGGCCTACCGAATATACCTGTAAGCCAGTTTGCGCGTTGAAACAAGTTTTTGCAACTGATTCCATTTCTATGCCATACTTCATTGTTTCGTTCATATTTCCTTTAATTTTTTAATTTTTTAATTGTGACGGTAAAATGTTAAAGTTATCGGACTGCGTTTTGATACAATGAGCTGTACTTGAACAAATGATTCTTTTAGATCTTCTTTTGATCAAATGATTCTTTTAGATTGACTTAGGGGGCGTACACAAATTACGTAACGAAAAATTTCCCAATTTTTACCCCCCCCCCCCCCCCCCCCCCAATTCCGTTACGTAACGGGTGCACTGTCGTCAATAATTGCGATTTTTTTTTCATATACATAACTAATTATGAAAGGATCGGGTTTATACTCATTCTATTAAGTATATATCATCTAGTTATATACCTATTTTTATGACCAAATCTTGAAAATTAACCATGATATATGTCTTGATTAGACGACGAAAAAAAAATTCTCTTCACTGTCCCATCGATATCTTTATAAAAGGTTATCTGTAAATCAAAAGTCAACAATTTATCGATATCTATACAAATATAGCTATCGTTAGGCGTAGCCGTTTTTTTATTTTGGTTTTTTTTTTACCAAATACCGACAGTTTGAACATTTTTTTCTATTTTCAAGGCCCTCTTTCTGTATTCAAGCAGTCTTCAAAAATAGTAATCATCAAATGTTATAAACGCGGGAACGTACAACCTTCGTCACCGCGATTACAAAAATGTTTTTAAAAGAATTGAAAATCGGTTGATAAGTTTTTAAGTATTCACTCGGACAAAGTCGAAAAAACTAGTTTCAAGTAAACGCGTTCAAAGTTTTCGTTCCGTGTTTTTTCATGTAAAGTTATGTTTTTTCTAGAATATTGATTCTTACATTGAAGTATTTAGTCGCGGGCGATATGACGGTTTCTCATTTTCATGATAGTTTACAAAATAATAAGCCTACCTGTTCTCACTAAAGTGACTATAACTCCGTCAATTTTCGGACTTGTGAATAAAAATGTTGCCAACATATTTTTCAATACATCCACTTTCAAGAATTAGAAAAAAAAAAATCCTTCAAATTTTGCTTGGGGGATGTAAGAAAGCTACTGTGCAAGTTCTTGCACAGTGACTTTCCCTCTTAAGTGACATTGCGCAAAGAAAGCTGTGAGTTGTCCACGGTAAAATTGCACGCGAGGTGTAAATTAAGGGAGACTTTGTCCTTGAAATCGGCGGGAGATGTTAGCGGCTCAACATGAGCAGCTAGAAGAAGAGGAGGGATGCCTCTATGGACCAGGCATTGCCGATTAGCGGTAATTATAAACACATTTGTGTAAACACATTACAAAACTTTAAACGCGTATTCCTCGAAAACACGTTTTTAAAAATGGCTGACATTCTCCTGACCGCTGTAATTAACATATCAACCTGAAATTTGGAGAGCATACTCAGAAAATATGTCTTCACGGAATGACGGATCATTTTTTCGATAGATACATTTTTGCATTTATTATTTATCTATTTATGCGAAAAAAAACGCGGAAATTCGATTTTTTTCAAATTGCCGCCACTTTCCGAAATTTGTACTAAACGAAAAATCCATCCGTCATTTCATGACCAGAGGGTCACAGATTGATAATATGCTTTGAATTTGTGTTTCAGATCAGTAAAGAGGGGGCAGTGATGTCAGCCGTTTACCTCCCGCGATTTGAGGACCTGTTCTCGCGGAGCTGCAACGGCCGCCATTTTGGTTTAAAAAAAAATAAATTTTTTTTAACGTTCTGTATATCATGAATAAAAGCAAGAAAAAAAACTGCACTCAAAAAGCTTTACTCGTTTCCTTTAAAAAAAATAAAATGTAAACACCTGAAATATGGCACTCCAAGGACAAAGTCTCCGTTAAAAACTTGAACAAGCAGAAATGTTACTTTTTCTGGCAGTTTTAAAATCGTGTAACGCAAACCTTGACACCCCCCCCCCCCCCCCCCCCCATGTACGTAGACCGTAACGCTTGGCCGAACACCCCCCTCCCCCATATTGGGTTATGCAATTTGCGTACGGCCCTTTATGGATCTAAGACAAATTTTCAAACAGTCTTTTTGGGTCCCAACAATTTCCTCGTTGTATTTATCTCGGTGCTTATCAGGACACGTTAACTTTTTTAACCGCATTTTCAAATCGCCTATCGAATATACTTTATAGCAGTTATAATTGATTCTCGAATTTTCTAGATATAAACTGTCTCAACTAAAATACGTGCGGCTTTTTGACGTCTTTCTTCCTCCTTTATCGCGATTTTCTGTTGAGGCTCGACTTCTTTTTCAGATGTGACATAACGACTTAACAAACAATTAATATCTTCCATGGCATTTGACACATTCTCTACATCGTAGATTTTATTAGTTCGATTATGATCGATGACGTGTTTTTCGAAAGGAAGCAGGTTTTGTATCGTCGAACTTTTTTCATATCTTTGGACTTGACTCTTCTTTGACTGATGCTAAACTTGCGGTCAATCAGTTGTCGATTCTGTATATTCATCGTTGATAAAAATGCACACAGCAGCGACGTGCTTACACTCACGAACTGATAAGCCCGGCTTACAACCATAATGAGTTTTAAATATCGTGCGGTCTCCATTCAGCTATGAATTATTAATTATTAACAAAATGAATTATTTTTCTTAATATACGACAACGCACAAATAAAAGTTCAATTTACTGTATACGAAAAAAAGTAGTTCATCACTCTAAAACCAATTTTTAAAAACCCAAAAACGACACATGTTCTTCTTTTTGGGAATGCCATACTATTAATTGCATACATCATGCTTATGCATGAGTCAAGGCAGAACATATTATTTCAATACTGCAACAGGCAAGTGGAATAGCGGTGTATCCAAAACGTATGTATAATACTCATTCCTTTGGAATCCGCTTATGTCATACGCACAGTGGGGCCAAATCCCAAAAAGTGGGCCAAAAGTCGAAAAATAGTGTTTACATTCCGGTAATTCGTAGTCGTGGGTTAGATTAGGTAAGGGTCCGAAGGTCGAATTCCAGGCTTCAGCGCGCCCTGTCCCTTGTACCTGCTACTGTGGGACAGTTGAAAGGGGACTCTCAATCGAGCTAGACGCGTCGTGCAGTAAGCAAATATTTCAACGCTATATTCAAGAGGACGCCACATCTTTAAAAATCAATCCATTAAAATTTTTTTAATTCGAATTAGCAGTGCAAGTAAGTAGAAAATCATTATGTAACACAAAGTCAATAATCATAGTTTATGCGATTACAATAAACGAATCATTTGTACGAAATAAACGAAAGATTATAACGGAAAATTTTAAACACATAGAGAAATGTTTATAAGTTCTATAGAGTTCTGCGACTTGACCGATCACATAATGTAGATGGAACTATTATTGAATGAAAAAAATTAAAACTTGCTGCCTCTAGCTGCCATTGTGTCATTGGTGCTAGTTCTTGCAATGTAAAACATAGTTTTCTGAATTTCGTACATTAACGACGCGGAATGTTTTGCTCTTTTTCTTGAATTTGTCTGCGGTCTTCATTGTTTTGAGTTCTATGATACGTAATTCACTTTTATAAATATCCTCTTTTTCTTTTTAAATACTATTTTGGAATAAATAATAGTCACGAGGTTGAATATGGAATTATCCATCTATATAGATATTATATTTTCCAATTTTAGAATCTGTCGCTGATAAACGTGAAACATGTGTCCTGACAAGAGAGGACATTTTTTCGATATTGAAAGTTCATTTGAATGACAAAGCGATTGAAACATATGCAGTGATCGAAAATTTCATGTCTGGTACATTGCAACGCCCCTTTGCTCTATCAGATAATGCAAAACCTGTCCTCCGCAAATTGTTGCATGACTTGCATAAAAAGTGGCAGCTAACATCAAGAACTGAAGGTAAATTTCTGCAAAAATATTCTCAATGGTTGAGCGTGTTTGTTTCTTTCGAAGAAACTAAACAATCTTCAGAAGAATCCCATAATTTGGCTCTTCTGGCCAAAGTACGTGCAAGCAAAAGTTCACTAATGATGATGGAAACAAGTCCGATGCTGATATTTTTTTCACCTCAATCGTTCTACTGCAGCTTGTATCAGATGACCGAGAAACAAACGCTAGACTTGTTATATGGAAAAATCCGAGGCCGTCATCTCCTCGCTTTTGTAGACCAATTAGGATCCAATTTTTTAACTAGAGTCCTGAAGCCACTCGCGAGGAAATGGATTATATTAAACAGCAAGAGAACGATCCTGTCTCTTTCGAAAAGATCACAGATGGAAAAGAAATAAGAGTTTCTTTCCGACTTGCTTTCACCATGGTAGACGGTAAAGTTTGTAATGCTATCACGCACAATACGTCTACTCAACGATGCTATTTATGCAAAGCATCTTCAAAAGACTAACAATATCGATGCAATTCTAGAAAAGGAAGCATCTGAAGATCATTTACAGTTTGGTTTATCAACTTGGCATGAATGGATACGGTTTTTCGAATGTTGTTTGCATGTAGCATAGACGCTTGAAATTAAAAAGTAGCAAGCGCCTAGTCAGAAAGAAAAGGAACAAATAAGAATCCGAAAAACAAATATACAGAAGGGTTTCCGCATCGAATTGGGTCTAATAATCGATCGACCGAGTTTCGGTAGCTCGAATGATGGGAATACGGCTCGACGATTTATCGAAAACTCAAGCATTTCTGCTGCTATTACAGGGGTTGATGAGGACTTGATTAAACGTTTCCATGTCATAATGCAGACAATTTCGAATGGCCATGAAATCGATTTCATAAAATTTCAAGATTATACCTTACAGACAGCTCGTTACTTTGTACAGTTATATCCGTTGTTCTACATGCCAACTTCGGTACATAAGGTATTGATTCATGGCGCAGAAGTGATAAACTCATCGGTATTGCCGATTGGACAAATGTCTGAAGACGCTCAAGAGTCTACTAATAAATACATTAAAAAGTTTCGTGAAGAATTTGCAAGAAAATGTTCCGGAGTCAAAACAATGGAAGAAATCATTTCACGCTTATTATTAATATCCGATCCATTTATTTCAAGTATGCGTGAATTGCCTCGAAAAAACTTAAAGTCGTTGCTCCCAGAAGCAGTTCTATTGTTAGTTGCGCCACGTATACCAGCAAGTACAGGAAGCTCCAGCGATTTAAAAGTTGAATCAACTGATTGTGAATCAAATTATTCTTCGGATGACGATGCGTGAACTTTAAATCAACCGATTGTATGTTTTATCGTATTATACACCATGCGTATCTATTTTGTACTTTCTCTATAAAAGTGGTTCATGTTAAATCCGCCATTTTGTTTTTATTTCAAATTTTGACTTCGGATTTATAATCAGCGACCCCGAAAACCCCCGAGTAGTGACTTTCAGCCAAATTTATAACGTTTTCGAGTTCTCGCCAGCTTTTTGGGATTTGGCCCCACTGTGTTACGTCCTTTTCTATCTTATCCATATATTTGTTTAAACGAGTTCGAATGCTCATACAAATTCGGGAGTCACTTAAAAAATCCATCGTTTATTTTTGTTTGAACTAAATCTTACAAGGGGCATTCCCTACTCCCCATCACTGATTTCGCCCTAATTTATAGGACATGCAGGGCTTGGCTAGAAATGAACGTACCCGAAGTGGGAACTCCAAATGGCCAAGCGTTTAGAAAATAAAAATGTTGACGCGGCTCTCGCACCGTATAAGCCATTTACGTTAGTATGTTTGCCAAGCAGCGGTTGGCGTAGCGGTAAGAGCTCGGACTAATAATTCGATGGTCTTGGGTTCGACTCCCCGTGTGGAGACTTTTTTTTTCTTTTTCTATCTTTTTCTCAATTTGCTTTGCTTACTTTCCAATTAATCAAAGAGGTAAATATGTTATTTTATTTATTTATTTATACGCAAAAGGCATAGAAAAGGTAAAAAACTGGGATTTCGGACTTTTCAACAAGGGATTGTAATTAAGGCGCATACGAAAAGACTTTCTACATGAAAATTCAAAACTTTATTCGTTGACATTCGATGATTTACATGTGTCGGGATGATATTTATCGTAGAAACAGGGGAAGCAATAATTATTTCTGCATCTAGCACACGTTATAAACGACGCATTTTTACAACCACATCGTTGTTTCAACGTCTCTATAGAAAAACATCCTTGATTGGCATCCATAAAGCATTCTCTCTCATCGCAAAGTTTAGAAGCAAACCACGCGTAACGTAACATGTTACCGAATATTGGCGCGGATAATTGATGATGAACAATCGAATGTATTTTTATGCAGTCTTCTCGGGAAGTTATTTCGTTTTCTTGCTCGATGAGATAAGAGCAATTTTGTATTTTTTTAATAAAGTTTTTAACCTGACGATAAAAATATACATAGCAGGGTTCGACCAGTGGAGTACATTTAGGGGGAATTACTTTGATGCTACACGTTGGTAATCCTTCTTCATCTTGGAAGAGTTCGTCGTATAATAATTGCGGATTTGTTTGTCCTCCCCAGGAGTCAATCAGCAACTCCAAATTTTCTATGATTATGCGCTCCTTAAAAATATGACGTCCTATATGCCTTTTGCGTATAAATAAATAAAATAAATTATTTACCTCCTTACTTAATTGAAAAATGAATAATATAAAAATTGAGAAAAAGAAACAAAAAACGTCTCCACACGGGAAGTCGAACCCACGACCATCGAATTACTAGTCCGAGCTTTTACCGCTACGCCAACCGCTGCTTGGCAAACATACTAACGTAAATGGCTTATACGGTGCG
This sequence comes from Ophion ellenae, assembly GCA_963210295.1. Classification (NCBI taxonomy): domain Eukaryota; kingdom Metazoa; phylum Arthropoda; class Insecta; order Hymenoptera; family Ichneumonidae; genus Ophion; species Ophion ellenae. The sequence continues at coordinate 5,665,920 of OY723388.1, forward strand.
AGAGCCGCGGCAACATTTTTATTTCCTCAACGCTTGGCCATCTGGAGTTCCCACTTCGGGTACTTTAATTTCTAGCTAAGCCTTGCATGTCCTATAAATTTGAGCGAAATCACTGATGGGGAGTAGGGAATGCCCCCTTGTTAGTAATAGAATTTAGGCTCAATCATGCATGCTTCTATTTTCACATCATATGGAGGACCATTAACCTTAGTTTGCCGTATTACTTTTCCGCTAACGAATCGTTGACCATGGGAATATAAGATTTCTTCTACTCTTGTGACATGTTGGCCTTCGAATAGTTTGTTGCCTACATTTATTCAAACGTTTTTTGAAGACATGTTTGATACACAAACGGATACATATATACCAACTCAGAATGGTAATCTGATTAGTTTTCATTATTAAGTTAGCGTAATCACCTTTTGACATGGACCCCTACGAAAAAATTAGGGTCATTACTTTGGAATACTCATTTCCGTAATAACCTGCCAACTTTGATTAAATAATCATACTAGATATTACTTCCTTCTGTCCTACAAAAACGGAAATCCTAGTCATCTGGGTATCTACATATTGCTACCATTTCCTCGAGAGATGGCGCAGCGGTAGGCGGAAAACGATACACAGTGAGCGTATGCCTCACTGGAAATTTTGCTACGGGACAGATCTAGGGCCGGATCCGACATGCGGTATTCCGTACTATGGCACTGTACAGGCTGTCTGATAAGGGCTTTACCAGGCGTGAAAAGCTTTTCGGCATCCCATCTAGAAGCGGATGGCGGTTACGGGCCTGATTTTTTTCAGTCGATGATCCAGTTGCCGTATCTCTGCATGAAATAAAAAATAAAAATCCATTGATCATATTCAGATAGAATATTTTGTTTCTTGCATATATGATAATTAGATTAAACCGTGCCCTGCCTCGTTAGAGTGTTGATCTCTGGATTTGAACCTACGCCTTCTAATTCTAGAGTCGACGCGCTACCTATTTAGCCATCCCAACAATGTGTAAACTTCCTTTTTGTCGGTGCTGATTTTTATCGTTATAAATAATGTCAATCATTTTATTCACGGCGTTAAAGTACCCATAGTTGCAATGCAACGGAAATTGATTCTTTTTTACCACTGCACCTGTGGTGTTTTTGAGTGTCTGTTCGAACATTTCCGAGCTTGGCTTCCACTAAAATGGTTTATCTATAAACAATTAGTCCATGTTCGTTACCTGCAGGCCGAGTGAAGATTATTCGAATTCATGTGGTTTATATTGCAGATGTCAATGAAACCTACCCTCAAAATCTCGATTTGCGAACTACGTTCCTATCGATCCGCTCGACATACGACCCAGCCAAGGCATGCCGTAACAACGGCGTCCATAGGCGTCATGGTACGGTGGCATACCCCCCTTACTTCGGCCCCCTTACTCCGGCTTACTACAGGGCCCCCTTACTTCAGCCGGTTTAGGATGACTTCATTAACCCGTACCACGATTCCGCCGATGCGGTGG